>VMOF01000163.1:0-11462 GCA_011764245.1 Trialeurodes vaporariorum
CTAGACTTTCCGGCTTGCTAGGATTGGTATTAAGAATTTCCTTCCTGATGACTTTGGTTCAGGCGAGAGAAATCTAAAAAAGTCCCAAATAACTAAACTAGACTTTGCGGCTTGCTAGGATTGGTATTGCGTCATCCGATTTTAAAGGAACTATCACTATCGAAATCGATTTTCAAAACCACAGTATTCACCTCGCCTCGTGAACAACTGTTTCAACACGCTATAAGTAAATTTTCATTCCCACTTTGACCTATCAAGTTATTTTTACAGCGATCACTGTTATACAAACACAAATGCAGCGTTGCGATTGACTTTGTCGCAGTTTTGTACTATCAATATGGAACTCCACACTTACAATGATTTACGGCCGACACTCATGCTCTCTTTGCTAACACTGTTCCAGTGTTGCAAGTTCCAACTTTTTTTTTTTTTTTTTTTTTTTTTTTAAAGTCCAGTATTTTTTCTAGAGCTTGTTATTCGAATGGGGCTCTTGCAAACTTTTGCTGTGAGCAAATGAATAGTTCAATCCGATGTAAATATACCACCGAAAATCTTGAAAATCACACCAAGAAAGTCTTTTATTCAGTAATAAACTCACATAACTGCTTTAACAGCAAGTTCGTGATGGCGGCTCAACGCAGGTATCATGGGAGATTCCTGTCTAATCGGTTACTTTCTCTACGGAAACACAGAGATATGTCTCAATTTAGATGCGAATCTCCCATGATACTTGCGTTGAGCCGCCATTAAGTACGATTCTGAGATTGAATTTCGCGATTTTTTAGTGTACTCATCGTCATTTTTACAGGTTTATAGGCAAGAATTAACTCTTCAATTCTCTCTAGCAAAAGTTTGCAAGAGCCCCATTCTGCCGATTTTAAGAACAGAATTTTTCTCCGCGTACTGCAACTTTTCAGAACGAGGAACTGAAAAATTTTTCAGTGCCAAAAAAATCCGCAAAATTGATCTAGTGGGTGACGATTTTTAGATTCTCGGATTGTCGGGTGAGATGACCGTGCGCTCACGATTCAATAGGAAGTGGCGAACATTGAAACTCGGGCTCAATGGCAGTGCCCGACCCACGGGCCGCGACCCCCCCCCCCCTCCAGCCATCTCCCCACACCCTCCCAACTATGGCATCGACGCACAGTGGTACGTTTCAGTAGGAGGGGTAGGACATGGAATATAATATTACTAAAATTTAGAATTTAAATGTTTTTACAGACAAAAAACAAACTGTAAGGGGTGATTCTTGTGGAAAATTTTACGATAAAATCAATGAAACAATTTTCAAACGTCTAAGTTGCGTATTAACAAATATATAAGCATTTAAAGTTGTGGTGTCGTGTCCGGCCTATCCCATTGATTCGCCCCACTGTGCGACGTAGCTGGAGGACCGTGGTTATAAGTGCTTACATCCTGACGGGTGGACGTAACCTAGCGACTAGCGTCGCGTTGCGGACACATCTCGGGAAATGTTCCGCAAATGGAGGCAAATGAACGGCTAGAACGGCTGAACCACTGGCGCAACCAGGATCTCTTCCATCTCTCTCATTTCCCATTCGAATGTATGAGTAGGAAAAGGACAGAAAGAGGAGGTTTTATCCCCTTGTTGTCCATCCTTGTCTAACATACGTTTCTTAATGGAGAAAAGAAAGAGATGAAGAAACTTTCGGTGCGCTATTGGGCTGAACAGAACGACGCGACAGCACAGCGCCTCACTATGCCTGTGGCCTGGGATCGAAACAAAAAAAATGGCAAAAAATCGTTGGAAAATAAAAATAAAAAATCGTCAAAAATCACCGTTTTCAACATTCTAAGCTTAGTTTAAAACGTACCAGTGACATTTCTAGGATTAAATGACTCGTTAAAAAGGTTTTCTGTGATTAAAATAGACATTAAAAGTTTAAAAATGATAAATTGATGAGATAAATTTTCTTTCCAATTTTTGGACATTTATTGCCAATCTAAGACCATTGTGCGCCTTCTGAACAGATAACACTGAGATTGAAGAAAAATGGCCAAAAATCATCGTTTTTGACATTTAAAGCTTAATTTAAAACTTTTCAGGGACATTTCTAGGTTTAAATTACTCGTTAGAAGTGTTTTCTGTGATTAAAATAGGCATTAAAAGTTTAAAAAATGATAAATTGATGAGATAAATTTTCTTTCCAATTTTTGGACAGTTATTGCTGATCTAAGACCATTATGCGCCTCTTGAGCAGAGCACACTGAGATTGAAAAAAAAAAAGTGGCCAAAAATCGGTGAAAAAGAGTCGTCAAAAATCATCGTTTTTGACATTCTAAGCTTAAATTTAAAACTTTCCAGAGACATTTCTAGATTTAAATTACTCGTTAAAAGTGTTTTCTGTGATTAAAATTGACATGAAATAATAAATTGGTGAGATAAATTTACTTTCCAATTTTTGGCCATTTATAGCCGATCTAAAACCATCGTGCGCCTTCTGAACAGAGACCACTGAGATTGAAAAAAAAAAAGTGGCCAAAAATCGGAGAAAAAAAGTCGTCAAAAATCATCGTTTTTGACATTCTAAGCTTAATTTAAAACTTTCCAGTGACATTTCTAGGTTTAAATGACTCGTTGAAAAGGTTTCCTGTGATCGAAATTGACAATAAAAGTTTAAAAATGATAAATTGATGAGATAAATTTACTTTCCATTTTTTGGCCATTTATAGCCGATCTAAAACCATCGTGCGCCTTTTGAACAGTGAACACTGTGAACAGTCCTATAGTCGATGGTGGAGTAATGCCGATCATACGACCGATTTAATACCGCGTGAGGGGAGACCGCGAAAGACATTCGGCTACTCTGAGGCCAATTAAATGGGGCCCGGCCAGCCGCGGCCACGCAGAGCTGGCAATCAAATGGTGGTAGACGACGTTGCCAAATAATCTCTGCAAGCGCCGAGAAAAATGTTCCACTAACAATAGGTAGAATGGGGCTCTTGAAAACTTTTGTTAGGAGCAAATGAATAGTCAAAAATGTGATAAAAAAGTCTAGAAATCAGAAATAAACTCAGCTAAAACAGCTGTAAAACGGCAAAATCGTAACGACGGAGCTAAGCAGGTATCATGTGAGATTCCTGTCTAATTTGTCACTTTCTTTACTAAAACACAGAAAAATGTTTCAAATTAGATAGGAATCTCCCATTACGCTTGTGCAGCTCCGCCAATAAGCCCGGTTTCTGAGAGTGAATTTTGTGATTTTGGAAACGTTGCAGTTCATTCATTTAAACGCATGAACAATATCGAAGTATCGGGTGTTTCGTGAACATCTTTGCATTCGACCTTTTACATGGGTTTAAATGGACAACGAACAACGTTGCCAAATTGCATCGCTACGCCACTGGAAGGGGGGCGGAAAAGTAAAAATAAACAGGACAAAGAAAATTTCCTTCAATCTTTAGTATCGGAGAGGAGAAAGTTTGTTGGTGCAGGTGCTTTAGGATTGGGACACCCTGTACAAGTCCGAATGACTTATCTCCTACCGCCCTTGTTTTTTCAGGAGTGAAAAAAGGAAATTAGTCCCGTCGGTGGAGTGGAGAGGGGGGAGGGGGGGAGGGTGGAGGGGGAGGGGAGGGTGGAGGGGAAGGGGAGGGTGGGAGGGGGAGGTGTTAAGTGCAACACTATATAACGGCACCATGGCTGATTCATACGTCAAGTCCCATTTCCTCGCTCGGTTCTTGGCTCGTTGGTGGAAATGAGGAAACACGGAGCTCAATGAAACAATAGTGATGTCGTGCACATCCGCAAACACGCTCAGTGCGGGGAGAGAGAGAGAGAGAGAGAGAGAGAGAGAGAGAGAGAGAGAGAGAGAGAGAGAGAGAGAGAGAGAGAGAGAGAGACTGCTCATTTTGTAGGCTAATTGTAAGCTCCGCGAAAACTGTGACATCTTAGATCTAGGCGTGAGAATCCGGTGTATTTCGGCATCGTTTCGGCAAATACTGATTTATATTAAGGATGGCGTTAAAAGGCGGAGTGGCTTGATACATTTTTATGTGCTAGGCAGGGGGGGAGGGGGACTCGTACTACCACAATACATATATAGTAAGCACATTGCGAAATGATCGATGTTCAAAGAACACCAAAAGTTCTGCCCGTCAAGAATGCAAACGGAGCTCAAAAGGTTGCTTGCTTTCATCACCCAAATATTGAACACTCGAATGGGGCTCTTAATTGCAAACTTTTGCTTTGGGGGATTGAAGAGTTGATTCTTGCATAAAAATCTGTAAAAATGACGATGAGTACACTAACAAATTACAAAATTAACTCTCAGAATCGGGCTTACGAGGGGAGGCTCAGAAGTCGCCGCCTCCGATTTTGAAAACAATTGCACGAAAATGTAGCTAAAGTAAAACTATTAGACCCGTGTTTCTCACTTTTTGCCAATGGGCCTTCCTAAAGCGTCAGGAATTTTTTTAAAGTTGCCGAAATTCACGTAAATATTCGGAACGCTCTCCGCTCGGGTTTTTACCGTGAATTTCGGCAACTTTCAAAAAATTCCTGACGCTTTAGGAAGGCCCATTGGCCAAAAAGTGAGAAACACTGGTCTAATAGTTTTACTTTAGCTACATTTTCGTGCAATTGTTTTCAAAATCGGAGGCGGCGACTTCTGAGCCTCCCCTTGTTAATGGCGTAGAGACGCAGGTATCATGGGAGATGTCTACCTAAATTGAGACAAATCTCTGTTTTTCCATAGAGAAAGTGACATAACAGACAGGAATCTCCCATGATACCTGCGTTGAACCGCCACAAAGATTTTGCCGTTTATAGCAGTTATGAAAGTTTATTTCTGAATTTTAGAATTTTTAGAGCAATTTACGTGATTTTCGCTGGTTTTTACAACATATTGGACTATTCATTTGTCCACAGCAAAAGTTTGCAAGAGCCCCATTGTTGTGGCAAAGGATTCGCAACAGACCCATATACAGATACATTTTCTCGCAAAATATTTTCACAGAGTGAACAACAAATTAAACGAGAAACTGAACACGACTTTTTTGCCCGCTTTCCCAAAATACTCGTCAAAATTTAATTAAAGACCGCGAACCATGAAAGCAAATTAGAAAAATATCTTCGGATGTGCCCTCTCTCTAATTTTTTCCTCGCCATTGCTTCTATATACCATCACCCGCGGTCCTCCGAGCGTGTCACCGCTTATCGACTGATTTTGAGGTCAATCAGTTGACAAGGTCAAGGACGCGAGATGGGAATAAGAAATTCGCGAGGCACGAGGAGTCATGACCTGCGACCCGTAACCTGTGTGGGGCATGCCTGAGGCACCTTCGACACCTTGGCCAAACTCCACGTGCGATGAAAAGCTATTAAGGATGAATCCCGCACCAATATCCAATCTGCAATGGCGCTGACTGAGATACGAATATACACAGACTTGTCTTTCTCTGTCATTGTACATTTGAATCCATTTGTTAGAGGAGGACAAAATTAGGTGCTAAAGTCACAGGATAGCCTATCCTTCTATCCTTGTCTAACCGTATACTATGTACCACTGTGTGTTTTCAATTTGGATACTATTTGTGAGGCAAATTAAAGACGACCGCCTTGGTCCCGCAAACAAACAAGTCTGTCCAAAAAAAAAAAAAAAAAAAAAAAAAAAAAAAAAAAAAAAACTATTACTAAAACAGGCATATTCTATGCTTTTACATAATTTCTAAGGAAAACAAATTAGACGATTAATGGGAAGCTTGCAAAAAGCAAAGGAATCGTACAATCTGATGTCAAAACTACAGTGACTGGATAAACCACAGTGCGGCCATTTGCCCTCCACCCCTCAATAGCGCACCACTTTAGCATGGGCAGCATGGGAAGAATGATTGTTCTTGGGCTTTGGAATGAAATTTTCTCTACCCCCTGACTGAAAAAAGTCATTAATGCTATGTATAAACCATTTTTAGGGCGAGGGGGTCACGATATTTTTTGCGAGTAACTCAGGAACACACTTCCTCCCTTTGTCGCCCATGTTAAGTTGGGAGCGCATCCGCGGGGGGTCAGTTATGGGGAATCGTTAATTTCTCTTAATTTTGCGAGCCAATATGTTCAAATTTGACAGAAGACCTTTTGTCGTGTCTAACTTGCGTACGAGAACCCTATAAAACCGAAAAAATACTTCTAATTGCTCAAATTCGCGATCTAAGAAATCCAACCAATCAGGAAGACGACCGAAATGGTCGCACTGTGGTTTATCCAGTCACTGAAGTCAAAACCAGCGAAAATCACGAAAATATCAATGAAGAAGTCTGAAATTCAGTAATAAACTCATAAAACTGCTACAACGGCAAGATTGTAATGGCGGTTCAATGCAGGTATTATGGGAGATTCCTGTCGAATTTGTCACTTTCTCAACGGAAACACAGAGATACGTCTCAATTTAGATAGGAATCTCCCATGATACCTGCGTCTCTCCGCCATTAAGCCCAATTCTGAGAGTGAGTTTCGTGATTTTTTAGCGTACTCATCGTCATTTTTACAGGCTTTTATGCAAGAATCAACTCCTCAATCCCCTGTAGCAAAAGATTGCAACAGCCCAATGTTGTTCATGTGATCTGATAAGAAGGTAATATTGGCTCTGCCACGAAAATTGTATCCATTGTAAACAGGCGGATCCGGCAATCTGGCATCTGCACATTCTTCCCATTTGAATGCATGGTTAACAATCGATTCTTGAAGGGGCTATACCCCCAAGACTAATCGATTATTTCTCATGCAATCAAATGAGAAGAATACTCAGTTGCCAGATTGCTGGATCCGCCAATGAAACGTACCCTGTACAAAGCAAAGTAAGATCACGAATATTGGGCGGTACCAGCAAAATAAGACAAATAAAAACAATACAAAGCTGAGAACAGTAATTTTCGCTGTAGATGGATAAATTATTCTACCCGTTTGCCCCTGCACTGTAGCAAAATCATTGCAAGCGGCAAACGCACAGTATGGGGGCGCATTGCAATCTAGTTCGTTGATTGCAATCCATGGCTCGAATGATTACAATGCGCGAAACAGCTTGCACATTTTTTTTTTTTTTTTTTTTTTTTTTACTCCTCAGTTTAATTGCGCAGTTCGACACCATTTACCTCCATCGTCCTCCCCCTCTCCGTCATTCACCTATCTTCCTCATTTCGAGCTAATTCTGCTCATTCATCCATCTCTGAATGAGTGCGGATGCAAGCAAGGAAGGAGATGGCGGAGGAAGAGAGAGACAAAGCGGAGGAGGAGAGAGAGAGAGAGAGAGAGAGAGAGAGAGAGAGAGAGAGAGAGAGAGAGAGAGAGAGAGAGAAAACTGGCAAGAAAAATTAGGTGTACAAAAATGCAACTCACTATAGATGTGCGATTCCACAATGCATCCGCGCAGTTTTTGTCTCAGAACAGATTTTGAAGGATCAGAGGATACAAATGCATGTTTCACACAGGAAAAATAGAAAAAACAGCTTTGGTAGCGCTGATAAAACCTATGGTAGAATAATGGCCCAGCAAAAGACTTGAGTGGAAACAATCAAATCTTTGGCCCAATCAGCAAAATCTCTTCAGTTAGTCGAAAAAACCTTTTGGTTAGCTCTACTAAAGTCTATCTCTGGGTCATTTTCCGACCAGAGTTTTCAGCACCATACTAAAGCGTTTTTTTGTTTTTTGACTGTCAAGACCTGTTTTTTGACTGTCGAGACCTGTTTTTGGACTTGAATCCATTTTTGGACCAGTGGCGGCTCGTGCGATTTGGCAACAGTGTTTTTATCCCATTTAAATGCATGGAAAACAATCGAAACTCGAGGAGGCTGCCAGCCTCCGCTTGAATCAATTTTTTACCTAAGTTTAAGTGGGAAAAATGCATGGTTGCCAAATCTCACGGGCCGCTACTGTGTTGGACTCCTATACAGATCGGTTCAGCGTAGGACGCCACCCAACTCACACAATCCGCGAAGTCAACATTTTAATCATGCACCACAAAACCATATAACTTCTGAATATTTTCCAGCTCTTCTTCGCGTGCTTTACTGCATAGAAAAAACATGCAAAACGCTTTGATAGACCGCTGACAAAACCTTTGGTAGAAAAATGACCCAGCAAAAGACACTAGTAAAGCTAAACAAAGGTTCTGCAGCCATTACGAAAGATATTTTGCTTGGTCAGCCAAAGATTTGGTTGGCCTTGCTAAAGGCTCTTGCTGGCTCATTTTTCTACCAAAAGTTTTGTCAGCGCTACCAAAGTGTTTTTCCTCTTTTTCTTGTGAAGGTAACAAAAACACGCGTCATACTTCGAAAATTAAAACTAACAATTCAAACTTTAAATTTCGTCTCGTTCGACAATCAGGTCTAAAATGGAGGGTTCCTGATGGGGGGGGGAGTTCCCCTTCGGTCTCTCCCTCTACCCAGTCTCCACTCCGCCACAGGGGCCTTCGACACCCAACCGGTTTTATGGGTACAATCGTCGCGTCTCGTCGGTCCAAATGTCGTATATATACGAGAAGCATTGGAATCGCTCAAGACGAACGCGATCGGCGATATCTCGAGCGATCAACGATCCGTTAAAATGATGGAAGTGAAAAATCGTGGAGCAGAAAGAAACGCCTGCTCTGCCGTGAAATCAGCCAAGTTCTTCTTCTTCTTGAATTTCAAAGCGGCTTATTACATTGAAGCCAAAAAAGGGGGGGGGAAACTACCGGTAAAGACAGAAGAAGAAATCAGTTAAAAACGCGGGGACCCAAGTCGCACTATTAACATAGTTTTACGATTAATTGCTGCATCATTTGGTGCGATTGCTTTACGGCGCTACACGTCGCACTATGTGGTATTTGACCGAAAAAGTTGGCATAAACTGTTTCTACTGTCCAAATAACTTGAAATTTGGTATTCTGGGGTACTTTTTAACGCTGAATTCAAATTTCACATCAGTTTTTCAAAATTTGAAAATCCAAGATGGCCGCCGACAAATTTTTTGGCTAATCGGTCGGCAGCCATCTTGGATTTTCGAATTTTGAAAAACTGATGCAAAATTTGAATTCAGCGTTAAAAAGTACCCTGAGATACTGAGTTTCAAGTCATTTGGACGGTGTTGCCAAATTTCACTATTGTAGCGATGTAGCCCTTACAACACGTAAAAACGAGAATTTCGTGCAAAAACGCAAAATTCGAACTAATTTTCCCGGAAAAGCTGCATTTTTCCGCAACTTCTGACTTCAAGGCCTATTAGTACGCACTAAGGACTACCATTTCTCATATATATATATATATATATATATATATATATATATATATATATATATATATATATATATATATATATATATATATATATATATATATTATATATATATATATATACACACACCCGTGAGATGTGGCAGGATGTTTGACCTTAAGTTCTCTTGAAAATCGGAAAATTTACGTTTTTAGCTAAAAACTTTGAAATAGCAAAAAAATATCAAATTCAAATTAAAATTGGATAAAATAGGCATAAACTGATTGTAAATACCTTCAGGAAGACGATCCATGTACAAAGATTTTGTTCTGACTTCAATTGAAACACTTTTTTTTTACTTTGATTATAGTATCGTGCTGAGGCTAAATTTAATGGTGGTAAAACTGATTTTTCCCCTGGTGGATTATAGTTAAATTAATTTAGTTTAGACCCGCTAAATACAAGTTTCTAATGCAAAAATCTATGTAGATTCCGAATATCACAACAGTTTTTCCCAATAGCTACTTTTTTTTTTTTTTTTTTAGTTTATGCCAGCTTTTTTGGTCAAATACCACATAGTGCGTCGCGGACACAGAGCGATGCGCCTACCGAATCGACCACGACGCGACGGCGACGCACGCAAGGACGATTCATCTAACTGAAACGCCTTCAAAAACGAGAGTATGCAATACCAACTGCATAAGTACCGTTAGAGCTAGAAAACTACTTGCGGGGCTGAGTGAGCGTACTTACATACGTACTAGAACAGGACTATTTTAAGCATGGCCGTAGCCAGGATATTATCTTTCTCTCTCTTCGCTCATTTGAACGCATGTGTTAGAAAAGGATGGATAATGGATATGGGGCTATCGTGTGACTTCAGCCCCTCTTTCTATCTTTTTCTTACGCATACGTTCAAATGGGCTGAGAGAAAGAAAGACAATATCCTGGCTACGGATATGATTTTAAGCAACGAGTAGTAGAAAAAGAGAGGTCGTGCAACGGCATAAAAGTCATATTCCAAGGCAGTGGCGGGTATGGTGAAATGTATAGCAACAATGGATTCCCTCCATTCATATAAACCTTTGTAAAACAATGGATTCTTTCGCGAGACACCTTACCTCACCTAAAATCGATCAATTTGCATTGGTTTAAATGGCAAAAGAGCCTGATTGCCAGGTTGCGAGAGCCGCTACTGTTCAAAGATCTAGAATCGTCTATACATGAATGCGATGCGATAGGTTCGGAAAATGTCCACCGATGCCTCCGATTTTAATAACGATACGTGATTTTCATGTAATCAACGAGACTGGCAACTCATGGCGTTATGCAACATTTGGGGTTTTTTTTTTACACCAGAATTGACTATTACATAGCTTATAGCAAAAGTGTGCAACAGCCCTATTTTTCAAGAATTATGGTACAAATCACAAGAATTCTGTTAATTGTATACCTTACATAGGTTCACACATTTTCATGTTTCTGCGGTAAACTTTTTTTTTTTTTTTTTTTTTCCCAACGTTCAAAAACCGAGGGGGGGGAGATACTTTTTTTGACAGCGCATGCGCATAATATACATATTAGCAGTGGCGGCTCGTGCGATTTGGCAACAGCGTTTTTATCCCATTTAAATACATGGAAAACAATCGAAACTCGAGGAGGCTGCCAGCCTCCGCTTGAATCGATTTTTTATACCCAAGTTTAAGTGGGGAAAATGCATGGTTGCCAAATCTCACGGGCCGCTACTGCATATTAGTCTAGTAGTATAAGTGGATAAGCGAGGAGTAATCGACTAAAAAAAAAGGAAAGTGCTATCGATAGACAGACGATACTATACGAGAAAGGACGGGAACGGAGGAAGTTGGGGAAGTCCCGAAAACCAGCGTCCACGCGCGAGGACAAGCAAATTAAGATCGATTAAACCATGTAAAAGAAAAAAAAAGAAGGGGGAAAAAAAATCGTGAGTGTAAAAGATACGAATGAAATCTGAATACGGTCGCTCTCGGCATCACTCGGTACGTACAGTCAGCGTGGCCGTAATTACACGTGCGTCACGTCACATCAGTCCAAGATGTCCGTATATACGGTAATTGCACATCTCTTCATTACCGAGGCCCGAGTTTGACTGATTGTGAATGATGAACGCTTTCATTCATTCATATCCATGCAGATTGCAATACTGCAGGAGCGAAGCTATGCTGTTTCGTCCTCCGTCCCACAGTGGACCAAAACATGAAATTTTTCCCGGGCA
>VMOF01000164.1:0-11418 GCA_011764245.1 Trialeurodes vaporariorum
TCTCTCTCTCCCTCTCTCTCTCTCTCTCTCTCTCTCTCTCTCTCTCTCTCTCTCTCTCTCTCTCCTCATTAAAATGCATATATATGTTAGATAAGGATGGAAGAGGGGGCGAAAACCGCGTGACTGCCACTGATCTGTCCTTTTCTAACACATGCAATCTAATGAGAAAAAAAATGAGAGAAGGATAGATTCCTGGATCCGCAAGTGACACAAGGGTTCTGGAAATTGTGTTTCTCTTTCTGTGAGCCAGTAGCGGCTGGTGCAATTTGGCAACATTTTGTTTTGGCATTTAAATCTATGCAAAAGGATCGATTTTTCGGGGTGCACTTCTCAACTATCGATTTTTATACGGAGATTTGAATGGAGAGAATCCGTTGTTGCCAAATTGCAGGAGCCGCGCTGCCGTGTGCCCATGCGAGCAAATATGTCGCCCGAGACGGGAAAACCCAAGGTTATAGCAATACCATCTAATTCCATACCTGGTCACAGGGGGTTTGAGGTTATGTAACTAGGTTGTCTACTTTTACATTGGCTCTTATGGGAGATAGTGGATTTTTGCAGTTTTCGACATTTTTCGGTCATTTGGAGGCCGAATTCAGTTAAATGACCCTCTTAGTAAAATACTCCCCTTAACCCTTTCCACTCCACTGTCGAGCTGTAGTCGACAAAACCGATTTACGGGTTCCGCTCTTTTGTCAAGCTGTGGTCGACAAAATTTTGTAGCTCGAAATTGACCCTATCAACAGGACAAAATAGGTGTCTGAGAAGTGCTGCACTCTGACGGGCTTCTTTTGAACTTACCAGTGAAGCTCCAGTTCACGGAGTTCTAGTGGAGTACAGGAAGGTTCAGCTCGAAAAATGGTGGAGTGGAAAGGGTTAATGTCCTGAATATTTTTAAAAAAAAAATAATTTTTTTTGAAAAATGTTAAGGACATTAAGGGGAGTAATTCACTAAGAGGGTCATTTGTGTCAATTCGGCCTCCAAATGACCGAAAAATGTCGAAAACTGCAAAAAAATCCACTACCTCCCGTAAGAGCCAATGTAAAAGTAGACAACCTAGCTACATAACCTCAAACCCCTGTGACCAGGTATGGAATTAGATGGTATTGGTCATAGATTAAAGAGGTATGATCATTTGACTTCGCGCCACAAATTCAGTGGCCGCACTCAAAATCACTACAAGTAAGATAGCCGACAAAAGCAGAAAACGTTTACTCTTCGCGGAAAACATTGGGTTGTTTTCTGCTTTCCTGCAGAGGGTCCTTTCAATGTTTTCTGCAAAGAGTACACGTTTTCTGCTTTTGTCGGCCATCTTGCTTGCAGTGGTTTTGAATTGCGTGCCTCTGAATTTGTAGCGCGAAGTCAAATGATCATACCTCTTTAATCTATAACCTTGGGGGAAAACCAGAACAATTCAAAATTTGTCACATTGCACGGAAGGAAGGATGCGTAAGAATTTTGATAAATTGATTATCAACAACGGGGCAGTTGGAAAGGTCTGGATTTTTGTTGTTGTTGGTTTTTCTCCTTTTTTTTTATTTTTTTAAAATAAATTATAATCTGGCAAATTGTTTTTTTGACTCCTCTCTATAATCAGTGTGATTTCAAGGTATCATCAAATTCACGAGTTGTATTTGTTGAACTTGCTGAAAGAAACACATTGAACAGAAATATATATTCACATTTTTGATGACTATAAACAGTTTAAGGACACCAATTTCAATGAAAACTGTCGGCGCGTCAGCGCGGATAAGTTCTGTTACCTACCGCGAGCTTGGAATTAATTACCCATACTCAGTATCGTTCTTTAGTTGCCAGTTTTTTTTCGGGGTAGTCGTAGTAAATCAAATTGCGACTCATAATTTGGTTCTCTCCTTTTTATTTCTTCTAGGGTGTCTTTTAGAGTTCGTCTACCGAATACCGCTCTTCGGTGAGTGTTTGCGGTCGTCCAATCAACGGACCGCGAGCCGACAAAAGACGCTGGGGAAAACGGTAAGTAATGAATTGGCGAGAGAAAAGAAGAAGAAGAAGAAGACGAAGAAGAGAGAAGAAGAAGAAGAAGAGAAGAAGAAGAAGAAAGAAAAAAGAAGAAGAAGAAGAAGGAGGAGGAGAAGAAGAAGAAGAAGAAGAAGAAGAAGAAGAAGAAGAAGAAGAAGAAGAAAGAAGAGAAGAAGAAGAAGAAGAAGAAGAAGAAGAAGAGAAGGAGGAGGGAAGAAACCAGCTGCGATGGCTATGGCTCGGATCGCTATCACACACAAAGATTACTTATTATACTCCAGGTATGGCACTATAGCTATATCTCGCCCATGTTAAATTTTGTTGAACGCCTTCATTTCTAAAACCGAGCTAAAACGCATACACTGGCCCACGGTTTGTTTACGTTTTGGCGAGCAAGAGACGTGCGGGCGGGGTGGGGGTCGTGACATCCTTCAATTCCGCTATAGATAGCAGAGCTGCTATCTATAGCATTTTAATGTTTTAATTCACCAATGATTCCACCTACCGGTTAACGGAAAGATTACACAGGTCAGTTCAATGTATGACTACAAACGCATGGAGATACTCGAATCCGTAATCTTTTCTCAATCAAACAGTGAAATCACGGAAAAATTATAATAATAATAATCCGCAATTACGAAACGACCATATAGGTATAAGTATTTTCGTGCATTACAGCAACGCACTTAACTGAACTGCGCATAATCTTTCGCGAACAACCGGTGAATTCATCGATGAAATTGAAAAATGTCATTAAATACATATATGCGCAAAATCGATGGTAGAGCTCTACAGACAAGTTTAGTTTATAGTGTGTGTGCGTATTTGAATGAATTGTGTTAATCGTCCGTTGCGAAGAATTAGAGAGTGTGTGTGGTGAGTGAATAATTTTTTGGCTTGCGGATTCTTGATTGCTTGCGGTGGCTCTGCGGCTCACGGCGGCGCACTATGGTCTGAGATCCAAAAAAAGTTCCCAAAAATCAGTGAAAAATAGTCATCAAAAATCATCGTTTTTAAGCTTTTAAGGTTAATAATTTAAGACTTTATGGTGACATTTTTAAGTTCAAATTACTTGTTAAAAGTGTTCTCTCTGATTGAAATCGGTCTTAAAAGTTTATAAATGATAAATTAATGAGTAATTTACTTTCTGAGTTTTGGCCACTTTTTGACGATCTCAGACCATAGTGCGGCGGCGCGGTGGGTCGCTGGATGACAATCATTCAAGAGGCGAATTTAGACACCTCTCGTTTTATTTAATGTAAAATAAGCGAATTTATGTATCTCCGGCAGCTGGTAAATAACAGTGTTTGCTAGATTACACAAGAAAGTTTTATGCCTACTTTCGCATGTATTAAAAAAGTAAAGAAGACGGAGCTCGCCGATTTGCGTAGATTTAATGACATTTTGAAATTCACCGAAGATTCCACCGGTTGAGAAAATACTACGGAGTTTAGTTCATTGTATGACTGTAATGCACGAAAATACAAGCGTCTTTTATATCTTTTCTCAACCGGTGGAGTCGTCGATAACTTGGAAAACTTGCGGATATTTTAATTGATTAACGCCGTTTCCGCCGATTGAGAAAAGATAACTGATCAGAGTATTTTCGTGCATTTTAGTCATACATACACTGAACTGAACTATGTAATATTTTCTCAACCGCGGTGGAATCATAAGTGAATTTAAAAATTTGATTAAATCTACGCAAGTCGGCAGCTCTGAAAGAAAGCAAAAGCCCCCCCCCCCGGTTAATCCTCAGGTTTTTGTCCTTTTTTCACACTGGCAGATCCAGGAAATGGGGCTCTTGCAAACTTATTTTGCTAGGGGATTGAAGAGTTGATTCTTGCATATTAACCTATTAAAATGACGATGAGTATACACAAAAAAATCACGAAATTCACTCTCAGAATCGGGCTTAATGGCGGAGAGACGCATAGGTATCATGAGAGATTGATTCCTTTCTAAGTCTGTAGCACACTTTGGTTAGAGCGTTTTAAAGTATCAATTCATTTGTAAAAAGCCGTAAAAAAGACAATGGCAGCATCAGAAAACACCAAAATTCACTAATAAACGCACAAATTGCGAAAAACACTAGACACTATTCACCCCTGTATCTTTCCACCACGTGCACGATATTTCGCGAGATTATAGCGCGGCACATTCAAATAAACACGGCTGACTGTCATCAAAGTTGACTTCATAAACAAATAAACAGTAAACACTGACGGCGTCTGTTCGAATTTCTTACGTCTCGATATCCTCAATTCTTCACAATAGGTTGTGAAAGGTACGGAAACCGATATTTGCGTCGAAAACTTATCAAAATGAAACAACAACACACAGGAGTTCCAAGTATGATTCCAACTTCAATCATCATCCTTGGAACTCCTGTGCGTTATTGTTTAATTTTAATAAGTTTTCGACACAAATATCGGTTTCCGTACCTTTCACAACCTATTGTGAAGAATTGAGGATATTGAGACGCAAGAAATTCGAACAGACGCCGCCGCCGTCAGTGTTTACTGTTTATTTGTTTATGCATGAAGTCAGCTTTGATGACAGTCAGCCGTGTTTATTTGAATGTGCCGCGCTAATCTCGCGAAATATCGTGCACGTGTTGGAAAGATACATGGGTGAATAGTGTCTAGTGTTTTTCGCAATTTGTGCGTTTATTAGTGAATTTTGGTGTTTTCTGATGCTGCCATTGTCATTTTTACTGCTTTTTACATATGAATGAATACTTTAAAACGCTCTAGCCAAAGTGTGCAACAGACCCATTGAGACATATCTCTGTGTTTCCGTCGAGAAATTGAAACAATAGACAGGAATCTCCCATGATACCTGCATTGAGTCGCCATTACAAACTTGCCGTTATAGCAGTCATGCTCGTGTGAGTTTAATTACTGAATTTTAGACTTTCTCAGTTTGATTTTCCTGATTTTCACTGGTTTTTATACATCAGATTGGACTATTGATTTGCTCACAGTAAAAGTTTGCAAGAGCCCCATTGTCCTTCCTTCCCTCTCGTAGTCTCGTCCATTGAATGCATGCTCTAAAAAGAAGAAAAAAAAGAAATTACCAGAAGCATGAAACCTAAATTAAGGTATAGTATAATTACCAATATTCTCTTATTTATTTTGTATACCATAGTTCCTGAATTTTTTTAGAAAATTCTAGTTCTATGACCTTAGTCTGGTATTAAAACAGAGTTTTCTGGTCAAAGTACAAAACTTTCTGTCGTTCGCGTATCTCTGTACTTCTAGAAATATGACTAGATTCTGGTACTATAACTAAATCGCTTTTTTCAGAGTGTGTTAGATACTAGAGTGGAGGAGGGGGCGAAAATTACGTTACTGCCCTTCATCTGTCCTTTTCTAACGCACGCGTTTCAATGGGCGAAGAGAGCTGAGAACAGATTCCTGGATCAGCTAATGCTTTCTCAGATATGAAGCAAGACTTTGGTAACATTTTAAAAATGTCAGTAATCTTTCCAAATAAATCTTGTTTAAAAAAAAAAAAATCGAAAAAGGATAATAGGATAGGATCTTTTTTTACTTTCTCACAACTAAAAAGGTTAGGCAGTCTCAAAGCTAGGAATAGACAGAGAAGTAAATGGAATTTATTCAGTAAATACATATTTTCAAAGTTTCTGTAATTACATTTTTCTAAATCTGAAAAAATTCAAACCTTCAAATGATTGGTGGGCCGCGGCCGGTTCAAAAAGCTCGCGGGCCGTGGCTTGAAAACCCGTGCTTTAATGCACCGATGCGTCTAATCCAAAACTTACCTTGGAAAAACAACATATAAACATTTTTAATGGAGTTCCGCCACTTAACACAGTGTTGCCAAATTAGGGTGGAAAAGCCGTACGTTTTACATTGATTTAAATGGGGACGATACGGCTTTTTACCCTCGATCTGGCAACACTGACTCAGCAACCGCATCGTATGGAGACTCTCGTTTGATCGTGTGGTGCCCGCATGAGGGTACTTTATACCTTTAACGTGGCAATAATTTTGATGCGATTTGCCTCCGAGTGACGGATTTTATTGGCCTTGCATCCAAATCACGATGCGTGGATCAAAACGTTGAGTGATGACTGCTGAGCATACCAGAGGAAGCACGAATCACTGCATCGATGGCATATCAGAGCAGAAACTTACTGGCATCAAAGCATCAAGCATCAGAGGCATCACATCGATTCATCCGTTTCGCACCGCCCCACAGTTGACTCAAACGTTGATTTTTCAAGACTCGTCTTTGGTGGTTTTTTGCCGCCAAAATATCAAAGTAATAATATCTTTTGAGTTTTGAGCCATGCTTCTTGTCTTATTTAACTTCCAAAATTTGTTTACCATTTTTAATTGGATTTTCGTTTCCTTCTTTCATTTTATCGAGTTATTTTTCATCATTTTCATATCACGTTTTTTACATTCTTACTTTATTTATTGTTGTCTCCGTTTCACAATTTTTCTTATTCCTTTTAAGGTGCATAAACCAGTGGCGGCTCGTGCAATGTGGCAACAACGTAATCCCTCCATTTAAACCTATGTAAAACAATCGATCTTCAGGAGGTGCAATTGCACCCCCAAAAAACCGATACTTTTGCGTATGTTTAAATAGGCAAATAGGCATGGTTGCAAAATTGTACGAGCCGCCACTGGCATACACTCCAGCTGTCGGCATGTTTATTTAGTTCAAGAAAAAAATAACAGTAAGTATATGGCGCCAACATACATTCAACCTTGCTGTTCTGGGTATTTTTTTTTTCTCAAAAATGTGGCTGCCTAGTTTCTAAAAAAAATACCTAAAAGAGCTGTGTTGATGTTGGAGCTAAATTTCTTATTTCCATTTCCATTCATATTTAATGCTTGGACTGACAAAATAATTTCTAAAATCTAATAATATTATACCAAATACACCCAATATTTCATTAATTTAAATAAAAATCCATCATTTTGAGGTAACACTGAAAAGAAAAGAAAAAACAAAAATTCTAATAATAATTTTACCACAGGCCCAACGATGATGTATCAACCGTGGTTTCTCAGGTACTGAATCACCTGAATGTGTACGATCTTTTGATTTCCTCAACATTTTCAAGTAGGTACTATGGTAAAAAGATCAGAATTCTAGTAACATATTTCAGAGATAACCCCACAAACTCCGACAGTAGGGTGGTTGCAGGGGTCTAAAAGTTTGTGTTTTTTATGAAGCTGAGAACAACGGTGACTTTGTTTTTACCTAACTGTCCCAGATTGGAGATGAATACACCACTTGTAAAGTTGTAAAAAAAAATCTTGTGCGTTGTGATGTCACTACGCGGGATTCCCATCTAAAACAATGTATTTTGGGCCAATTCTCATCTCCGAAACAAAGTGACTTAATTAGAAAAGAAAGGCATCTTTGTTCTCAGTTCATCAAGTATTTTCATTTTCTTTATCAAAAACACAACATTTCAGACCCTTGCAACTGCTCCATTGGTGTCTCTCTCTCTCTCTCTCTCTCTCTCTCTCTCTCTCTCTCTCTCTCTCTCTCTCTCTCTCTCTCTCTCTGCCCAATCAAAATTGCGTGTTAGAAACGGACAGAACGAGGAAATATCACGTAACCTTTATCTCCTACCTCCGAGCTCCGGCCTCTCCTTAAACATGCATTTAAATTAAGTAATAGAGACACAAAAATACAAATTCCTGAAATATATATGCGCCAATGAATGGTATGTTTGAATCCACTGTGCACTCACACTCAAATACACGCACACACACACACGCAGCATCCGAATACCGCATAATACTGGACGCGCTGTGCGCAGGACCAACTTTCATTCTTGACGCGCGCGCGCGGCTCAAATAAATAAAACTTTCCTCGATTTGTATGCGCGTTTGTGTCACTGTGTGAGTGAGTGTTTAAGTATCAACAGAGGATGAGAATATACCATCGGCGCACAGTGGAACGAGTCAAAGGGAAGAGTTGGACATGAAAAATATAACTAAAAATGCAAATTTAAATGTTTTTACAGTCAAAAAACACTCTATAACGGGTGATTCATGAGGGAAATTTCACGATAAAATCAATGAAATCACTTTCAAACTTGCATATTAACTAAGATTACGCATTTAAATTTTCCATGCCATTGTCCAGTATCTCCCTTTAACTCGCTCCCATTGTGCGGTGGCCGGCGGCAGCGATTGACGCAGAAATGACTTCGATTGAGCTCGAGTATTTGTAAGTATGTGTGTTGTCTGTGCTTGCGTGTGAGGCTTGTATAGAGTGCGTGCGCAAGTATGTGTACGTTTGAACACACGTTGTGTACGTGTGTTTTGTATGTCGGTGTGTGTGTTTCCAATAAAATATGGTCAATGAGACTAAACGGAACTGGTTAGACGCGCGCAGCCGCGACCAACGTATTGCGAAGAGACGCATGTCGCGTCGCACGCACCACGCAGCTTGTATTGAGAATGATTTGCTCGGTTGCCATCAACCGGCGGCCGGCCGTTTTAGTCAATCGATGTATTGATAATATTGATACTATTGATCTCAAGTCAGAGTCAATAGATACTTACTGGAGACCGCGATGCAGAGAGACAAATAGGCATGTTTGTAATGACGTCACGATCCAAAATGGGTCTGTTGCACACTTCGGCTACAGCGTTTTAAAGTAACATTTCCTATGTAAAAAGCCGAGAAAATAACAATGGCAGCATCAGAAAACACTAAAATTCAGTATTGAACTCACAAATTGCGAAAAACACTTGACCGTATTCACCCCTGTATCTTTCCACCACGTGCACGATATTTCGCGAAATTAGCGCGGCACATTCAAATAATCACGGCCGACTGTCATCATAGCTGACTTCGTAAACAAATAAACACTAAACACTGACGGCGTCTGCTCGAATTCTTACGTTTCAATATCCTCAATTCCTCACAAAAGGTTGTGAAAGGTACAGAAACCGATATTTGTGTCGAAAACGTATCACAACTTTCACAAACTTTCACAACCTTTTGTGAGGAATTGAGGATATTGAAACGTAAGAATTCGAGCAGACGCCGTCAGTGTTTACTGTTTATTTGTTTATGAAGTCAGCTTTGATGACAGTCAGCCGTGTTTATTTGAATGTGCCGCGCTATAATCTCGCGAAATACCGTGCACGTGGTGGAAAGATACAGGGGTGAATATTGTCTAGTGTTTTTCGCAATTTGTGAGTTTATTACTGAATTTTAGTGTTTTCTGATGCTGCCATTGTTATTTTCTCGGTTTTTTACATAGGAATTGTTACTTTATAACGCTGTAGCCGAAGTGTGCAACAGACCCATTGGATCCAAACAAATGCTTTATCTCGCTCACTCCCGTCGGAAATTAAGAAATCAGAATGAAATCAGATCCAAATTTTCGGGTGAAAATTCATGCTAGTAAACAACCAGTTTCGTCAAATTTTGCACCATTTAGATTCCACGTAGCTTAAAGCTACGTGTCTTTTCACTCCGACATAATGGGCTCTCGCGAAGTTTTGCTATACACGGGATTGAAGAGTTGATTCTTGCATAAAAACTTATAAAAATGACGATGAGTACACTAAAAAATCACGAAATTCTCTCTCAGAATCGAGCTAAATGGCGGCTCGACGCAGGTAGGTATCATGGGAGATTCCTATCTTCATTGAGACATACCTCTGTGTTTCCAAAGAGAAAGTGGCATATTAGACAGGAATCTCCCATGATACCTGCGTCGAACCGCCATTAATACGATCTTGCTATTTATGTAGTTATGTAGGTTTATTACTGAATTTTAATCTTCCTCAGTGTGATTTTCGTGGTTTGTGCTGGTCTTTATATCAGAATGGACTATTCAATTTGCTCACAGCAAAAGTTTGCAAGCGCCCCATTCAAGAAAGATCACAAGTTTATTTACAATCACAGTTTCATCGGAATATGACCTACATTTTCGTTTCATGTCCTTGTCTTACTCACGGTCTCTTATGGGCGTCTCACCGCCATGACAATTCATCATCCTAACCTCTCTCCGTATCGAAGCTTGTTCGAGGTATAAGACGCGTGGTGTGATGGTGCCAATGCGCCTATATCCTAAAATGTTGTGCCTTAAAGGTGATTTTATGTCAAACTCCCGAAAATTTTAATCCGATAGATGGCATTACTTTGTCGCTGGCTCCGAAAATGGCCGTTTTTTGGCGGTTTTCGGCTGTTTTCTCCGAACAGACGAATAAGAGACGAAAAATCGGAGTGTCAGCACCTGCGGAATTTTTTGCTTGGTTTTTTAAGCTAAATACGGGCCAAATTGGTTCAGCAATAAAGACGTAACTATATGCAAATTAAAAATTAAGTGAAATTTGGAGTTTTATCAGCAAAAGATTACAGGTGAAACCGAAACCTGTAAAATACGAATACAATAATACTTTTGGTCCGAGACGAATTTTTAATTTTTGGCTTTTGGCCACGGATCGGGGTCCAATACCCCATAGTGTGACCCCGAAAAAAATTTGAAAACCACTCGATTTTCACACGGGCTAAATACCCAAGGCGTGGTCTCAAGTATATGCAATATGGGGCTATTGCACACTTTTGCTATAAGCGATTTAATAGTCGATTATGGCGTAAAAACCTCAAAAAATAACGATGGCGGCACTAAAAACTTCCAAAATCCACTCGTAAACTCAATAAACGCAGTTATTTGCGGGAGCGTAATGGTGGCGCTGTGCACTAACAATGGAGATTCCTATCTTAATTTCGTCACTCTTTCTATGCTGACAAGGATGATTCACAGAGTAATTAGTCATCAGAGTGATGATCCACATCCGATGAATGGTACCGCAACACCAAGTGACACCGGTGTCAAATGAAAGTCGTCTCTTATTGGTCACTTCTTGATGGAGTTTCAGAATAGTTAGATGGGAATCTCCCATTGTTAGTGCCTTCGGCCACCATTACGCTCCCGCAAATAACTGCGTTTATTGAGTTTAGGAGTGGATTTTGGAAGTTTTTAGTGCCGCCATCGTTATTTTTTAAGGTTTTTACGGCATTATCGACTATTAAATCGCTTAAAGCAAAAGTGTGCAATAGCCCCATTGTCTTTGATTGATGTACCTACAGACCTAATAGACACATAGGGTGTTCCCAAAAGAACTTTCTCTGTTGATGCTCGGTGAGTAATCAGATTTTAGGCATCTGAAGTTTGTGACATTCTTATGCGTTGCGATGGCATGCGCGCTTGTTGCGTGACAATAGATAGCGTTAGTGCGGTTTATATGGATTTTAAAATCAAAACGAACTAAGTATAGCCTCATATTTCGTTAACTCTCTACGCTCTTGTATAGCAATACTTTATGGTTTTTAGACTTTTTTTTTTTTTTTTTTTTTTTTTTTTTTTTTTTACTTTCTCACTCTAACGAAATGAGAAAAAT
>VMOF01000165.1:0-11405 GCA_011764245.1 Trialeurodes vaporariorum
CCCTCGAGCGGCGGAGAATTGGCTCCTCATGCGAGAGCCGAGAAGGTTTGCGGTGTGTTTACCCCCACCTCAATTGATTCGGTTTTTTCGCACATTTTTTTGGGGAATGGCAACCCCGCTCTAGATTCTGAGGAAATCGAGTCAGATAAGCGGGCGCGCTCATTTCGAGCCGCATATTTTAGTCCCAATCTTTAATTGACTGATAGTACAGAGAAGGCAGAAGGCCTCTTTCTTCCATATCAGTAATATCGAAGGCGACTCGAAATATAATTTGTAAGAACTACTCGTACACGAATACATTGGGAGAATTTCACCCTACAAAGCAATTTAATACTTGAGAGAAAACAAGGAGGGAAAAAGTTTGTTTATTACTTTTGTTATTACTTCTATACGAGTGGGGAGGGGGGAAACGGTGAACATTCATTTTTTTCTTCTTTTTCATTCTCCCCTTTTTTTTACTCCTGATTTTACTTCCGTTCTCATTTCCCCCCACCGTTCTTGATGAAATGTGAAGAGAGGTTTTTATCCCCCCCCCTTCCCCCCCTCTTCACCACTCTTTCAGAGCTCATAATATTTCTCGAGCCTTTCTTTTGTTTTCGGGAACAACTTTATTATTTCACTTCACTTGATGAAGGAAGGAGACTCCTCCCTCTCAGCAGGTGCTAGCTTTTTCTCATTTGTTCTTCCTTACCTCCGAGAGGCCTGGCCGCCAAAATTTTTAACAGTAATCAAGTTATAAGGCGATCCGATTTGGAGTTTCCCAAGAAAGTCGGAGCTTTTCCTCCGACTCGATTAAAGAGGTTAAAAAAAAAATATCCTCTCCAGAGGGACGGCGCAGCGGAAGTTTAAGTTGAAAATGTGATTTTAAGAGGGGTGGGCGGCAAAAGAAGAGACAAAGAAAAAAAAAGGGGAGGCGGTGAAAAAGAGAGGTAGATTTCCTTTTCCATGGATATAAATGTTAACTACATTAATATAACCTAAAAATGTTTACCAGCAAACAATTTTCGATCGGACAAAGTTTATAGCATCCGAAATGGGTAATCAAGAAAATTGTGCTCTCCAACAGAGAAAACCGTTACCTTAATTTCAACGTTGCCAGATGAGATCTCCTTAAAACCCAACAATGGCCAACAAGCATTGAAAAAACAAGAAGTGTAAATTTTACCCTTCGGTGGTGTCTTAAGCCTTCGCACACGCTCAAAGTACGATCGTCAAATTGGCATCGGTGAGCTGAAATCCACCGCAAACAATAGAATTGCCAACCTGACATTTCTCAAATTCAAACATATAACCTTGACCAAAACACCTCCAAAACGGAGTATTTGCCTTGATGACTATAGATTGGTGAAGAGATGACACAACATCCATCGTTAGATAACTCTGCAGTTTGACGGGACGTCAAATTGCACAGTTGTTTGACAACGTTTTAACCAACGAACATGCAACGGTTGGCTCACCTGCTGTTTTATGGCTCTCTGCTCTAGGCTCATCGATGCTAATTTGACGGATCTAATTTGGGCGAGTACGAAGGGCTTGTGATATTGTGTAGCAATTTGGATGGTTAATCTGATCGTGAATACAAACAGCTTGACTGTGAATAATACCGGAAAGCTCCGTATTATTTTACCATCGGAAGGTAAGTATTAAACAATCTAAATGGGTCTGTTGCACACTTTTGCTACAACAATATAGAACCTTGATTCTTATGTAAAATTCGGCAAAAATAACGATGCGCACAATAAAAACGTTCAAAATCCACTCATTAACTCAGGAAAGCACCTCAATTTCAAACAGCCCGCGCTATAGACACTATTTGCACCGGTATACTACTACATAGACGGAACCACCATGCATAAGTAAGCAACATCGTAACTAAAAAATGATGGAATTTCTTTTTTAATACGTGAAATATAAGCTGCATTTGCTGTCTGGTCTTTTCGGTTTATCAAAGATTACAAAATAATATAAGAAATGTACGCATCTAAACGAAACATTCCAATGTTTGTAAGTTCTGTTCATGTTTACATAAAAGAGATGGTTCCATCTATGTAGTTATAAGTCGGTGATAAAGTGTCTAGTGTAGCGCGGGTTGCTTGAAATGGAAGGTATTTTCTGAGTTAATGAGTGGATTTTGAAAGTTTTTAATATGCACATCGTTATTTTTGCAACAGATCCATTGTTACACACAATATAGACACCATAGAAAAGGGTAAATACATTTCCACTTTTTCCAGTGAAGTTTAGAGTTAATTGATTGCATGGAAAATCTAGGGCGTGCTACACTGCTACTAGGGTTTCAGATTGATTTACCAGAATGAAATAATTTACTATCCAATTGAACGAAATAGTAAGGGAGCGTTCAGACTTCAGCCATTCAGAAATAAAAATCAAAGAATTTCGACGCTTGAGAATGTGTTCTCACGGGTAAAACTGATATCGTACAATTCCAAAAGAAGTTCTTTAAAAGTAACTTATTTAGTTATTTCCTCTTATTTTCATTCATGGTCCCGGCACGGATTTCATGCTCGCTACTCCGGGAAAATGTAAATGTTTTTCTATTAAAGAGGAAAACTTACGGTACTCGGCTTTACTAGCAAACGAAAGAATCGAGAACTTACCTGAAACAAGTAAAGGAAAAAGGAAAGTATTAATAGAGAGTATAAAATTGCGCGAGAAGATTCCTCGAAGAAAATAATTTAAAAACTTCGAATGGAATCCATGATAAGGAGGAAGGAAAAGGTATTCAATATTATTTACAGTTTGGCGGTTAGAATCAGCAATGGGGAAGAAAAAAAAAATCAAATTATTGAAGACACCCTTAAAAATAAAATGTATGAATTTTAGAAATAACAGGTTGGCAATTCTACAGTTTGCGGTGGATTTCAGCTCACCGATGCCAATTTGACGATCCTATATTAAGGCCTTTTGAGTTTAAACGCACAAAATACAACGTTACCAAATTGCACGACACGCCATTGCCATCGATGATACAAACAGCGTACGTGCAGCGCAGCGAGCGGATGATAGGTTGAAAGAGCTGATGTTGGCGGACGGATGGGGGGGGGGGGGAAGGTGGGAAAAAAGGTGAGATAATTTATATCGGTTATTACCACTTTACCACCAGACTCCTCGCAGCTAACATAGACCCGCGCTCGCTCCAGGCGTGGAATTAACGTCGCATAGAGTCGCGTCGCGTCGCGCCGCATCAAACTTAGACGCACCAAAATAATTTGGGATGTTACTGGATTGGGGGAGAGGGGAGGCTGACCAGTGACCTCACACACATTCACACACACACACACACCAACACATTCATGCGATCACATCGTATAGCATCGCGGCCAGTAGCGCACCGAGAGTTTCTTCATATCTCTCTTTTCTCCATTAAGAAACGTATGTTAGACAAGGATGGACAAGGGGATAAAACCCCCTCCTTCTGTCCTTTTCTTACTCATACATTCAAATGGGAAATGAGGGAGATGGAGGATATCCTGGTTGCGCCAGTGATCGCGGCAATTATGAAGCTCCACGCCCTCGCTTACGATTAGAGGAATCCAGTGACGACGAGCGGCGCGACGGTGCTCTGTTCGGCGGGGGTCAATCAAAACCCGAAGAGACAACCCGATTAGAGCCAAAGCCGACACCGTACTGCCCGGTGAATCGAAGGCCGCGCTGCGGTATGGTGGTTGATGGTTGATGGGTACCGCGTCTACCGGTTCACTCGTTTTTTTTCCCTTCATCTGGTTTCAAGACCGCTTTCAAAGCTCCTCGTGTTGACACTCAAAAGTCTTGTTTGATGTTTCATGCACAGCATAGCGACTGGTATATTGCATCGCAAACGATGGCGGGCAAAATTAAAGACGCTGGAACCAGGGCTGCCGTTTTGCGTATAATCAATGCTATTTTTCTATTCACCGATGTCCACCGGTTGAGAAAAGATTACACAGTTCAGTTCAGTGTATGACTGTAATGCACAAAAACACTCTGATCTACAATCTTTCCTTCATCGGTGGAAACTCCGTTGATTAATTAAAATATCCGCAAGTTTTTTAATGTCACCGACGACTCCACCGGTTGAGAAAAGATTACAGATGCGAGTATTTTAGTTCATTACAGTCATGCACTGAACTGAACTGTGTAATCTTTTCTCAACCGGTGGAATCATCGGTGAATTGAAAAAAAGCATTGATTATACGCAAAACGGCAGCCCTGGTTAACACTCACAAGTCTTGTTTGATGTTTCATGCACAGCATAGCGACTGGCACTGGCGCAACCAGGATATCTTCCATCTCTCTCATTTCCCATTTGAATGTATGAGTAGGAAAAGGACAGAAGGAGGGGGTTTTATCCCCTTGTCCATCCTTGTCTAGCATACGTTTCTTAATGGAGAAAAGAGAGAGATGAAGAAACTCGCTCGGTGCGCTACTGGCGACTGGTATTGCATCGCAAACGATGGCGGTCAAAATCAAGACGCTGGAACATAGGTGGCTCGTGCAACGCGGCAACAACAGATTCTCTGCATTAAAACCAACGTAAAATAATCGATATTTAGAGGAATTCACTGAATCCCTGAGAAATCGATATTTTTGTGTAATATCAAATGGGGGGGGGGGATTCTACTTCTACTCCAAGATTCAGATTACCAGAAGAAATCAAACTCATAACTCGCTCAAAGTCAGAGGGTAGTTAGTTATTCGCACCCCGCGGTGTTTATTTTGCCTATCCCGGTCATTTAAGGCGCTCGATGAAAACTTTATTTTGCAAGAGTTAACAATTTGGAGTATAGCTTTTATATGATCAGTGAGAGATCGATATTCGAAATCAAATGATTCCGGCGTGGTATCGAAAGGGTTAATTTTTCCGCGACTCAATTTTATTGACAACAGTAGAGAAAACGGTGAGGGGGGAGGGGGAACCTGCACCGCGAAGAAGAAGAAAATTACATTCTCTGTCTCTTTCAAAGGAAACCAAATTTGGCTTCCCAAGCCTGGGGTCGACATTCGCGCCACGAGATTCTGCCTCGCAGGTGCTATTATCATTCCGATGATGATCAAATTGCAAATTGATCGGCATTTTTAGAAGAAGGGAAACCTGCGTCGGTAGAGGAGGGGAGGGGAGGAATGTAGAAGGAAGAGAGAGAGAGAGAGAGAGAGAGAGAGAGGAGAGAGAGAGAGAGAAGAGAGAGAGATGCGGTAGCTTGTATTGACGAAGGTATGACATGATCTTTGACGATCTTCGATAATTTTCTTTCGGTCAATCTTTCAGAAGAGGGTGGAGGGGGGGCTTTACAGGATCGTTGGAGAATAGTGAAAGGGGGGGGGGGTAGGGGGAGTTAACGTTGAAACCAATACCTCGGATTGAAACAGCCAGCGCGGTGAACTCGCACTTCTTTTCTCTGCGCCTGCCTTTGTCTTTAACGGTTGGGATTCCTCCAGCTTGGTTCGTCCTGATGCCGCACACAAGTCCAAAACATGAATTTTTCTGGACAAGAAAAATTATCGTTTTTTGCTTTTCAGAAACATTTTAAAGTCGTTATTTTCTGTCTAAGAACCATGTTATCTGACTCATTTTAAGGTATGAAATCGTTTATTAAACTCACACGGAAAAAAAAAGATTAGTGAAAATAACCATATGGATACCTGAATTAGGCACCTGCTAGATGTTATGGTAAACTTGACCAGAAGTATGGTACATTTACCGATACTTTGAGTAAATTCGACATGCAATCAGGTAACATCACCTAGTACCTAGTCAAAACATAGTATACTTCTGGTTAACATTACCGTAACATCTAGCAGGTGCCAAAATCAGGTATCCGTATGGTTATTTCCACCGTAGTTTTTTTCCCGTGCAGTTTTTAATTATCTTGCCATTAATTGTTTGTATAATCCTGATTTTTGTCCATTGAATAAAATGTCCAAGAAATTGGAAATCCGTCCCATTGTGTGCCGAGTCGTCGAAGCTTCATCCAACCATCGGCATTCTTTGACCGCGCGAAGCTCTCTCATGGACAACACCGAAAGGATAACCACTATCGAGCTAGAGACATTGGAATCAGAGGAAGAGGGGCGGGCGGTAGGAAGGAAATAAATCAAGATGGAATGGGGGGGGGGGGTTGAAATGAAAAGAATAGTAGATATCTCCCCTAATGAAGACGTTGATTGAAGCAGTGTCATTAGTATTTTGAAGCGCTGAGGCATGCGCTCAAAGCGCACTCACACTCCAGTATGTGCTCAGTTGCTCAGGGTTTGTAGGGGGGGGGGGGGGGGGGGGGGGGGGGCAATGGTATTTCGGAGTCATCGTCTAGTGATCAAGACGCATCTGAGACCTGAGAGAGGAGAGTGCACTTGTAAATAAAATGAGAATGTGAGAGAGAAAGAAAAAAAATAATAAAACTAATATTGTGCGTCCACGAATGCATTTTTTCTCTCTCGTTGTTTTTTTTTTTTTTTTTTTTTGTACAGTGTCGGTTTTCCAGGTATCAAACCCGGGCCGCTCGCAAGATGTCTCCAGATCGCGCGCGGTGAGAGAAAAAAAAAAAAAACGCGACTCGATAATTACAATATCAAAGGGAAAAAATGAGAGCGCGATAGAGTGCGATGGATCGATTAGCCGCCGATTAATCGGAAACATCGCCGCAGCCCATGATTTCTTGGAAGCTGCGAATGAGTGGAAGGGAAAGGGAAAGGGATGGGGGGAAAAAATTGTGTCGTTTTAGGTCTCGATATCCGGCTGGATTTCTCGTCGCGTTGCCCCCCCCCCGTTCCCTTCGTTTTTTGCGGAGTCCAGGTTTTAATTCCGCGAAAAGCGCCAACCTCACCGCTCGGTCACCATAAAATGTGAAGGAATCGCAATCCGACGAAGTATTGTCGAGGAAAACCGGGGAAACTGCCTTTGTTTCTCTGATCTGGTTTCTCTGTTCGTTATGACATATGAAAGCCTAGTCTTTTTTTATAAGTTTAACCAGACCTGCGTCAGTCTGAGCTATCCGTTTTTGTATGTGTAGTAACATTTATTTATTTATTTATTTATTTATTTATTTATTTATTTATTTATTCATTTATTTTATTTATTTATTTATTTATTTATTTATTTATTTATTTATTTATTTATTTATTTTTAATTTGGTACAAAGGAGCCTTCCGGCTATGGTACAAGTCATAGACTAACATATACAATTTCACAGAATAATATTACTTTTTCAATTCCTTTAAATTATAAATTGCTTTTATTAACAAAAAATGTTTTAATTTAGAAAAAAATCAATTTACGTCGCCGTCTTTAAAAGGGTTTTTTATGTCTATATTTATTTTTTATGTTTATATTTTCAATGGGTCTGCTGCAAACTTTTGCTAGAACGATTAAGAGTGTTTAAATCTAATGTAAAATCGCCTGAAAAGTCCATTGGTGGCATCAGAAAGTCATAGAATACAATACTAAACTCACAAGAGGCAGTTAACTGAAATACAAGATGGCGGAGAAATATCGAGCAATCTGTATGCGTGCGCCGTGAACATCCAAGGATGGCCAACTGTGACAACTTTTTGGAGGTAGAGGTTATGCGTTTGTTTACGTTGTGATCGGTTGTGATGGATATTGTGAGGTTGGCCATCCTTGGATGTTCACGGTGCACGCATACAGATTGCTCGATATTTCTCCGCCATCTTGGATTTCATTAAACGCCTCTTGTGAGTTTATTATTGCATTTTATGACTTTCTGATGACAACAATGGACTTATCAGGCGGTTTTACTAAACACTCCTAATCGTTGTAACAAAAGTTTGCAACAGACCCATTCACCGATGATCCCTCCGGTTGACCAAAAGATTACACAGTGCAGTTCGAAGTTTGACAGTAGGTAATCCACGAAAATTCAAGAATGTGCGACCTTACTTTGTAACCGGTGGAGTCGTCACTGACATTAAAAAAAAAAAAAAAAAAAAAAAAAAAAAAAAAAAAATTGCGGATAACTTGACAGGTTAACGATGATTTCACTGATTGACAAAAGAATGCATACAGATACGATTACTATCATGCATCACAGGCATAAACTGAACCGAAAGATATCTTATGTACTATCACCGATTTAAAGATTGTCGCGAGATTTTCACGAGCTAAGTTTCGCCTTCGAGGTTCTGGTTCGGCCACTCTTCATACTCCTTACACCTTGAGAGGCCAGTGCGGGTGGAGAGGGAAAGCCGTTGCAGACCAGTCCCCACTCATACGCATGACTGGAAAAATGTAAAAATCTCGCGACAATCTTTAATTCGTCGATAGTGCAACCCCACAATTTTTTTCCCTCTCCTACACATTCTCTATGTGACTATATTTATTACGGTAACCTTTTCATACTCACTTAATTTCCCATGAAACTGGAGGTATGTCGTTCGAATTCTGTACTGCGAGATCCGATCTGATCTAATCGAGCTTCATTAAGAATGGGTGGCGATTCAATTTCGTAACGAGTTTCGACTTTCGATACTCTCGATACTCTCGACCTCGCAATCTAATCCGTTGCCCAGCCCTTTCCTATCGCATCGGTTCGTAATCAATTTTTAAATGATTTAATTATTTCGTTATCCACTATTGATCTTCGGCTATCGCCATCGATTATGGATCGGTCGAGGCGTCGCAGTCGCGTGTGTTGTCCGCCGCCGCCCCGGTCTTTTGATCAGTTTCGAACCCCCCCCCCCCCACTCCGCCCCACGACCTCCCCCGCCATATCAGGACCCTTCAGAGAGGTGAAAGGTCGCAGCGGTTTGGTGCCGCGAAACGACTGCGCACCTTGGAAGGCGTCGTAAAATTTGTCGGATCTCGAACGACGAGAGCTCTTAAAGGCGTGTTTTATTATTCGGTTCTATAGTTCGGGTCCAGTGGCGTAGCCAAGGGGGGGTCCAGGGGATCTGGACACCCCCCCCCCCCCATGACACTAAAATCTGTCCTAAAAAAAGGTAATTTTTTGCGTTTTCAGACAAAGACTAAATTAGTATCTTTGGACCCCCCCTTGACAATTTTCGGACCCCGGACCCCCCCCCCCCCCCCCCCCCCCCCCCAGAAAAATTCCTGGCTACGCCACTGTTCGGGTCTAAAGTCTATAAGGTTTGGTGTTGGAGGTTTGGAACTTTTTGGGGGACACCAAACGCCGAAGACAACAAGAGCATTTCCAGTCAATCAGGAGATGAGACATATCTCTGCACGGAAAAAAAAAGATTAGTGAAAATAACCATACGGATACCTGATTTTGGCACCTGCTAGATGTTATGGTGAACTTGACCAGACGTATGGTACATTTACCGATACTTTGAGTAAATTCGACATGCAATCAGGTGACATCACCTAGTACCTAGTCAAAACATAGTATACTTCTAGTTAACATTACCATAACATCTAGCAGGTGCCAAAATCAGGTATCCGTATGGTTATTTTCACCGTAGTTTTTTTCCGTGTGTGTTTCCATAGAATAAGTGACATGATAGACAGGACACAGGAATCTCCCATGCGATACCTGCGTTGAATCGCCATTGCAAACTTGCCGTTCTAGCAGTTATGTGAATTTATTACTGTATTTTAGACTTCCTTAGTGTGATTTCCTTGAATGGGGCTGTTGCACACTTTTGCTGTAAGCGCGGTTTACCATTCGATTCTGGTGTTAAAACCTCCAAAAATAACAATGGCAGCACTAAAAACTTCCGAAATTCACTCCTAAACTCAATAAACGCTTTTACTTACAAGGGCGTAATGGTGGCCGAGGGCAGTAACAATGGGAGATTCCTATCTGAATTTCGTCACTCTCTCTATGCTGACAAGGATGATTCACAGAGTAATTAGTCATCAGAGTGATGATCCAAATCCGATGAATGGTACCGCGACACCTAGTGACACCGGTGTCAAATGAAAGTCGTCTCTTATTGGTCACTTCTTGATGGAGTTACAGTATTGTTAGATGGGAATCTCCCATTGTTGCTACCTTTAGCCACCAATACGCCCGTGCAAATAAAAGCGTTCATCGAGTTTAGGAGTGGATTTCGGAAGTTTTTCGTGCTGCCATCGTTATTTTTGGAGGTTTTTACACCAGAATCGCCTAATAAATCGCTAGCAAAAGTGTGCAACAGCCCCATTACGTGGGGTTTTACATCAGATTGGACTATCCATTCGCTCACAGCAAAAGTTTGCAAGAGCTCCATTATAAGGGTAACGAAGATACAGAGGGGAATAAATATATACGCATACACCCTCGCGGATAGATCAGCAATGTTCGTTGCGCAGTAAACAACGAATCTTCCAGCGCAAAATTGCGTGTATATTGCATCACAGTACAATATACTGTGCGTCTGTGCGACGATATACGCCGAAGCCCTAGACTCTACTTTTTACCAATGGCCACGAGAGGAGATGCGTGGCGCGCGGCCGAGTGACACGTCGCGTCGCGGCTTGGAGCGGCGCGCGGCGGCGGTGTTCGCTGACCTGTAATTAAATGGTCAATCTGGGCAAAATATACTGCTCGAAGCGGGCGGGAAGTCAGGTTAACGCTTCGTATCAATCGCGGAACGGCGCGGCCAAGATCGCGGAGAGGCGGGGGGAAAATGGAAGATCCGTAACTTTAAAACTTTTTTTTTTTTTTTTTTTTTTTTTTTCGGGTCAACATTGACGAATCTAATTGGACTACGTACGGGGCCGCAAGTCACGACATCAACTTGAAAGAGAGAGTGAATAAAGGGGAGGAGGAAAAAATTACCAAACAATACTCTCAGCAGTGGCGCACCGAAGGGGGTGGTTTTAGGGTCAAACCCCCCCCCCCCCTAAGCATCAAGATTTTGCCCTACAAAAGGTCATCTTCGGCCAAAATTGCTTTCAAAACCCCCCCTAAGGCCTCAGAAAATGGAAAATTTGCAGTGAAACCCCCACCAAACTGAAGTTCTCGGTGCGCCACTGACTCTCAGTGACAGATAATCTTGTGGAATGACCTTCCTTTGAATACTCGATCTGTTCCAGGATAAATAAATTAGACAGCCGCACACTCACATGCAGGGTGTTGAAAAATTCCTTAAACTACGCCAAAATCTTCACGATTCGAAAAAGTCGTTCGAAAATTCAGTCGTTCTTGAGTGTAAAAGATATTTTCCGGCAATGGGTCTGCGAGCAAAATTTTACCTCGAGCGCATCTGAGCGCTGGCGCAACCAGGATCTCTACCATCTCTCTCATTTCCCATTTGAATGTGTAATCAGGAAAATGACAGAAAGAGGGGGTTTTATTCCTTTGTCCATCCTTGTCCAACAAACGTTTCTTAATGGAGACAAGAGGGAGATGAAGAAACTCTCTTTGCGCTACTGCATCTGAGTAAGTAATAATTCCAACGTATGGCCTCCATCACAGGTTTAATATTCGGCGGATTCGTCGCAGGAA
>VMOF01000166.1:0-11358 GCA_011764245.1 Trialeurodes vaporariorum
AACATTTGGGTGATTCCAACCTCCAAACGCATCGTTTAATCTGTAATATCTTGTTGATTTCGGCAGTTTTAGTGGTGGAACCAGGCAAAAGTAAGCATTTTCGAGGACGCAAAATTCATAATTTCAAAAAAGGTCGCATTAATGGTTTGATTTAATACCCTAAATTTCCGTTCAAAAGTTTGCTTATGGGGAAATTACATTGAGCCAGAGTTTGTTTGAAACCAGAGGCCCTCGAACGGCAATCGATACGATATATATCGCTCTACTAAAACAATCTATATCAAAGCGGATCAGATTCCTGGATTTTAAATTTCCCGCTCGGCACCGAAACAGTTGATTCATATAGGCACAGAATAATACAATCAGAAGGGAAACTCCCATAAGAGCCAATGGAAACAAGATTTGGAATTTACCAGCACAAACTGGCAACTGTGCCTACTCACTTCTCAAGATGGCGGACATGCTTTTTCAGGCTATACAACCAATCACAACTCGGCCAGTTGCCGAAGATCTGCCGAAGATTGCCGAAGATACTCACTTTCGAACATGGCGGCCCGAAGTAAAGAATGTTTCAAAATGAATTACAGTTTCCGTTCTGATTAGAGTATTCTGTGATATAGGGACTCTAGACCTAACCACTGTGTGACGAGGGCTGCATCAGTCGGAGCGTCGCACAGTACTTCGATCAATGGTAAAAACCCTCAAAAATCGACTTTCAAGTTGGTGATTTTTGACCATTGTACGATGTTCAGAAGAGTCTACTGATCACAAAACAGTCGCAGATAAAAAGGTAAACAATGATTTGGGCAGTAAAACTACGGCCCAAAGTTTATGTAACGAGAATCGTACATCGTCGGGCTAACCTCAGTGCTGTTCAACCTTCTCTATAAGCATGTATTACGAGCCGAAATCTTAGTGGTGGCCAATTTTTGGACATGGATCGTTTCATTGAAGGTAAGTAACGCTCATTTCTGCAGTTAGAACATTTTCAACTCATTTTGGAAAGTGTCATAAGGTATCATAAAGATGCCCCCTTTAAAAAACACCTAAATTTTTCGAAATCGCTAACTTCAAAGGACTTTTCTAAAATACATCAAAAACCATATCTGGGTTTTTTGCGGAAAATGATTCCTCAAAGCCTCTAGTTTTTGGGGATGTGTCGCTTTTTTGCGCAAATTTGCGCAAATTGGGTTTATCCATTTTTTCTGTCCAAAGTGCGATATTTTTGTCGAAATTTGGCCCCTGGCCATGGAGTGCATCAAACAGTGGCGACTCGTGCGATTTTGCAACAATGTAATTCCATCCATTTAAACTTATGTAAAACAATCGATTCTCCTAAAGGCTGTGAGCCACTGTAAAAGTCGAGTTTTGGACATTTTCTATGGCAAACAAAACAGTGTTGCCACATTGCACTAGCTGCGTTAAGGAGACGTAAAAATGTCGCAAGTTTCTATATTTTGTCCGTGAGTTTCGGTTTCATAAATCATAGATGGGGGCAGTTAAAAAAGGGTTCAAGAGAGTTGAGACTATTCCTCAGGTAGAGGAGGGGGGGGGGGCTCCTCAGCAGAGGAGGAATAAACAAAAATTAGATATATGGCCGTCGTGAGCGGTAACTTTGTGTAACCGGGCAATCGTGCTTTTTTCCTATTGAACAATGGTCCGAGTTCTGATAAGCTACGGTTCTGCAATGAACAGTCGATAGTTTTACGTACATGATAAAGGGACGAATCCGGTGTTGCAACATCGCACAAGACAGCTTCGAAAATGTAGCAAAAATTATTGTTTACATAAAAAAACAAAAAACAAAAAACAAAATAAAACAACAAAAAAACTTCGAATATAAGATTCAGTGATCTATTTTAGCAAAGATCCTTCAGTTTTACGGAAGGATAAAATAGTGAATACCCAGAGTGGTGCAGTTATATCATTTAAGGTTCAATAAAAAATAAAAGAAGGAAAGTCAGGCGTGAGAGTATGCAAGTAGCGAAAATACTTGCTTTCTCACCTCTTCGGGGTGTTTAATTTTATTTCACATATTTTTTGCTGATTGTCCATCAGCACCTATATTATGAAAAGGGGGGGGGGGAGTGAACCTTAGTTCGAACCATGAGTGTCTTGGTTGCGATTATCACTGAATACACCTTCTCGAAAGTTTTAACTTTATTTTCTCTTTTTTTCAGGTCGCATTACACACCGAGGTGCTTTCGAGAGATGGTTGAACAGCACTAAGGCCAAGCCGACACATGATGTGACTAAATTTTTGTCGAACGAAATTTGTTTACAGAAACTATTTTTCTTTATAAGCTGTGCAATTGAAAAGACTGATCTACCCTCATTTTTTTTCTTTCTGTTATGAATTGATTGTTTTGGTTCCTTTGCTTAGTGTAGTAATTCTTACAAATTTTCCTCCATTGGAATTTGTCATTATTTTAATACAAAGTGTATTTTTTATTTATTAACGTTTCTTATTTATTCATTCCAGATTAATATCCTTGGCCCATCTTTACATCTAAGTTCTTTCACGCGCTCGACTGACCACGAAAATGATGCAAATTGGGAGTCCATCATTGGCGCAGCGTGCAATCTGGCAACGCCGCACTTGTCCATTTAAATGCGTTTGAAAGGTCGAAATCAAAAAAACTACCTAATCACTCATGTTTCAATCTTTTTCACGAGTTAGAACGGACTAATAGCTGTGTTGCCAGATTGCACCTTGCGCTACTTTTGTTTATCTTATTTCAGAGATTGCACCCCCCCCCTCCCACCAAACAAAAAAAGAAATCAAATTTTGGTCACGGCACTTCATTCTAGTGGTCAATACACGGAATCCATGAAGTTTTCGTAATCATACATGCATTATTGACGCAGTTATGAGTTTTGATAAATTCTCCGTATGCTCCAAGTACTGTGCGTCGCGGCGCTACACAACGCGATGAGGCGCAATGCGTGAAAGTGGGTATTTCAGCTGAGCGCCAGCCACCGACCACCGCTCACAACTTCTGTTTATCCCTCCCCCTCCCTCACCACTACTACAGCTCCCGCTATCCCATTCCCGTCCCTCCGTCCTGTCTCGTCTCGTCTCGTCGCTCAACACTCACTATTGCTCCGTTGCTCATCGTTCATCGTTGCTGTTGCTGCATGTCGAAACAATCGCCCGATTGCCCCCCGACCCACTCACACTGGACCAAAACATACATTTTTTTCGGACACATAAAGTTTTTGTTTCTTCGTTTTAAAAACATAAAATGTATTGATTTTTTTTCTTTTTACTTTCTCATTTTTCTTTACAAAAACCTTGTTATTTGCCTCATTTAAAATAGGTTGATTCATTTTCCTAAGTTGTCTGAAACAGTCGCGCGGTTGCCTCTCGACCAACTTACATTGGATCGAAACATGACTTTTTTTTGGACACGAAAATTGTCTGTTTCTTTGCTTTGAAAACGTTAAACTGTGTATTAATATTTTCTTGCAAAAACCATGATGTTTGAGTCAATTCAAGCTCTGGAATGAATATAATTAGACACAGTTTTATACGTTGTCAAGCTATATATATATATTCAGTGGCGTCGCATGAAGTTTGGCAACAATGTATTACATACATTTAAACTCATGTAAAAGATCGGATTCAGGGGGTGCACAGTGCACAAGGAAAATTCGATATATTTAACGAGTTTAAATGGAGCCGTTGCATTGTTGCCAGATGGCACGCGACGCCACTGTATATATTGTTCGTGATCTTGATTTTTATTCGCGAAATTGTCTCCGGGAAATACCGGTCCAATTCGACCAGTGGTGAGGCGTGCGTTTGGCAACGTTACTTTTTCCCATTTAAACACATTAGAAAGGTCGAAATGCCTGGTCATCGCCGATGACTGAAGCGTTCGACTTTTTTAGAGAATTTAAATGGAGAAAATACATTGTTGCCAAATTCCTCGCCTATGAATTCGACCTACTGTGCGACTCCTCTCCTCTCAGAGCTGCTGGCTCTGTACTTCTTCTGTGAATGGGTCAACAAACTCGCTCTAGACCGTCGAGCATCGAACATCGTTGCCATGTCTCTCCATCTCTTGGAAAATCCACAGATTTTATAGCACGCGGCTGATGATTTTTCACCGAAATATGGCAACGCTGCTTCGCACACACAAGAGATGCTCCTCACGAGGCTCATTTTTGCTTCGCTCTTTCCTCTTTCTTCGCTAACTGTGCGGTGCCTGCCTGGCTGCCTACCTTACCCGGCGCTTACGCAATTTTGCCATCCGCGTTGCGTCAATAGGTTACAGCAGAATTACGCACATTCACACTTCTTCATCCTCCTCCTCTCCCTCCTCCCCCTCACCCGCCCCCTTCCACCGCCCCTTACTCCTCCCCCCTCGAGCTTTGAGCTGTCATCTCCTTGAACACAGGCAGTTCAATGCACTCTGCGCATCCACGTAGGTTGTTGCTGCTTTTTTTTTTTTTTTTTTTTTTTTTTTTTTTTTTTTTTTTTTTTTTTTTTTTTGAAAAAGTTCTTAGATTATACCTATTTATAAATTCAATGATTGCACAAACTAGCATTCTTTTTCAAGGCTTATGAGTCTGAGCAGTGGCGACTCGTGCAATGTGGCAACAACGTAATCCCTCCATTTAAACCTATATGTTAAACAATCGATCTTCAGGAGGTGCCATGCACCCCCAAGCTATCGATACTTTTGCAAAGGCTTAAATGGCAAAAAAGCATGGCTGCCAAACTGCACGAGCCGCCACTGAGTCTGAGTCAGACGTGGAAAGTAGATTGTAGTAAGTATGAGTGATCGCTTGTTTGTCAGCTAAGCAGAGCTTCGCTGCAAACTATATCACGTGATGAGCTGGAATCAGTCAGAAGTCAGCACTTTGCAATGGGGCTGTTGTACACTTTTGCTATAAGCGATTTATAATTCGATTTTGGTGTGAAAACCTCCAAAATTAACGACGAACGAGTTCTAATACAGATTTCGGGTCATTGGCTGGTACAGTGTGTGTTGCGTATTGCAAATCCTGTTCATGTATCTTTGTACCCGCTGGAACACATTTATGACTCAGGCTATATCAACATGCATCTGTTATCAGTTCGGTGGCATGTAGTCGTAGTTTAATCACTCTGTTTGATAGACACATATAATATGTATGGTAAAAGCACTCCGATCGGTAAATCCGAGAAAAGAGCCCCATTTCTTATGCAAATTAATTTTATGTTCAGCTAAAGGCCATAAGAGCTTTTGTTGACATTTAGATTCTACTCTTTAATGGCTTTTTAATTTTACTGTGAGTAAACACCAATGACTTTTCTGGAGTATCTATGCTCTAAAGGCACTCAGATTTTTTGCTGTGACTTCAAACCACTAACTAATTTACGCGACTTCCATATTTTAAGGAAAAGATTACTGCGCTGTTTTCCATAAAAGAGAACGTGCCGAAATGTGTGTTTTTTTTATCTTCTTGTTTTACGAAACACTTCTCATCATTATTCAGAGAAATGTCGAAAAATTAATGGAACTGAATTTACTTATTTTACTAAGATAAGACAAAGTCAGATGTAAATTAGAAAGGAAGGGAATAGACTTTTCAGATTTTTAAGTCAACCTCCTCATAAAACACTAACCGGATGTTCAACAAACACTTTTCTTCGTCAATTTTTTTTTTTTTCATACCACAGTATCTCTCATCCCGTGAAGGTCAAATCGGGAAACTAAATCAAATCAAGCGGGTGGTTAATCTAAGGAAATAGAATAGATGGATATCAGTCTTTAAACTACGGAAAGGGGAGCAAGTTTAAAACGACATGAAATTGATGAACATAAAAAAGAGCCTTTTTTTTTTTTTTTTTTTTTTTTTTTTTTTTTTTGCAAAATGCTTTGCACTTGCCTTTCTCTTGTGTGAGTGATGACTGACGATTGACCTCTCGGCCGGCTAACCCCTTTGACACTTCATCTGCCGCCGCCGCGTGCGTCAACTGCTTCTGTTTTGTAGCAGAGTCAACGAACTCGGTTCATGCAGTCAGACCTCGCCTCGCTCTCATTTTACTCAATAAGGCAGAGAATCAGTGGAGGAGGACACCGCGAAAAAAAGAGAAGAAGCTTACGAAATATAATTCTAAGATTCTTGTCAAAAATTTTGAATTGAGGTGAAATTCCTATCCTGCGCAGAGCTGCCACTTTGCGTATGTTTAACAGCAATTTTTTAATGGGTCTGTTACGTACTTTAGCTAGACATTGATCCTAACGTGAAATTCGGCGATAGTAACGATGCGCACGTGAAAAACTATAAAAATCCACTCATTACCTCGGAGGGCAAAGAGAGCTATAAACGGCGAACTCTTCTGAAACAACCTCTATAACTATACATACATATAGCGCTTTGGAACACAGTGGACGATCGGGGCGACTGACTCCAGTAAGAACTTGAACGCTAGGGTAGGAACTAAAGGAACTGATATCATCATTCTGCGAGTACGTCGAGTAGACTAAACCCGATGAGCTATAAACATTTTCCTTCGTGAATGATTGATTTATAGGTTAGGAATATATTGTAATTTGATTGTAATTTTCCTATATTTTCCCCAGAGACAAATAGAGACGGAGCACTAACTGGCTACAGCAGAGGCACTCTGAATTCTCGCGGATTCAACAAAACAACAGTCAACGTCGCATGGTGTTGAATGGTGAGCACCCTCCTCTTCACTTCCCGCCGTCCCTCCCCGTGTTTCCCGAATGTCACCGTTCAACACCATGCGACGTCGCAAGGTGTTGACTGTTGTTTTACATGTTATTCTGATGAGTCCCCGAAAATTCAGTGTGCCTCAAACCTTCCCTATGTATTTTAACGTAGTGCTCCGTCTCTATTTGTCTCTGATTTTCCCATGTTTTTTGTTTTGTTTTGTTTTTTTATGTAACGCTCAGAGGCTTAAAACCTGACTCGACCGACTGCTTACAATTTCTCTGAATTACATGGAAATATAGGGTGCGTAAAAAAAAAACATGCTGAACTTTGGGAGCGTATATTCGAGACCAAAATTAAACTTGTGTTCCCAATGAACGTGGTTACGGAAAAAAATCCTTTCGGAGCCCTCCAAAGCTTTGAAAAAAATGTGGTTTTTTCGGAATAACGTCTACAACTATGAACCAAATCTCATGAAAAGTGGTGTCTTGGGGTGTTTTTACGCGTGTAAAGTTACTTAATGACCCCGAAAAATTTAGAAGTTAAGTCTATGACTGTGCTTTTCGGGCAACCGCATATTAATTTTATTTTAACTCAATGCCGAAATCGGAGTCAATAGGTTCACTTTTGATCGTAACAACATGCAGCTCAGTTATGTCTTGATTCCAGATCACGAATCATTCGTAATTCAACGAACCAATAACTTATTCTTATTTAGTCAAGTCAACCTTTTCGCGTGCCTTCATCATTAGCTTTTAAACTTTTCTCCCGTTCGATAACGGCAGAACGCGCCGCGCAGCTAAAATGTTTTTGTGGCGCGAGCGTATTTCCCTCTCACCACGTCACGTCACTTCAGTGGGTGGGATATACACTGCGACCGACACGCGAATGATTCACTTTGAGAAAGTCCTCATCATCAGGCGTGAGGATAATAGTTTTACTAATGACACCGTGTTGGGAGGATGAGCCTCGGAATACAGGCAGCGGGTCACAGTGCAGAGTTGTCCAATTGCCAAACAAACAACAACAAAAAACGAATGCTCCCAAAGTTTTACAATGGGGCTCTTGCTACCTTTTGCTATGAGCGATCGCATCAATAATTTTTGAGTAAAGACACCAGCGTAAATTATGATGAAAGCATTGGAATTAATCACGAAATTCACACATAGACAGTAGCGGCTTGTGAAATGCGATGTATCGGTGTCCCCTTCCATTTAAAACTATAGAAAAGAATCAATTTCTTGGGGGTTCAATTGCACTCCCTGACGATCGACACTTTTCTATAGTTTTAAACAGAGTAGACATCGATATATTGCATTTCACGAGCCGCCACTGCTCATAGACTCACTAAATTACTTTTAAGTTTAAGGCGTCATGGTGGAGAAGCAGGTACTATGGGAGATTCCTATCCAATTTGAAACTATATTATCTGTGTGTTTCTATATAGGGTAAGACAAATTAGATATAGGCATCTTCCATGACACCTGCTTAGCTCCGACGTCTGCTTTGCTCTTAAATGATGAAGGGATTCCTGTCTAATTTGTCACTCTCTGATCATAAAACGATGAATTTTGGTGTTCATTTTTTTCATTGATACTTGGCCACGACTCATTGGCGGATACAGGGAATGGGTCCGTTGCAAACTTTTGCTACAACGATAAAGAGTGTTTCATCGTATGTAAATTCGCCCGAAAAATCCATTGGTGGCATCAGAAAGTCATGAGATGCGATAATAAACTCACAAGAGACATTTAATGAAATCCAAGATGGCGGTAAAATATGGAGCAATCTGCGTATGCATGCACCTTTAACATCCAAGGATTGCAAACGTTGACATAACCTCACAGCTTTAGAGGTTATGTGTTTATTTACGTTGTGATTGGGTGTGATCAATACTGTGAGGTTGGCTATATTCTTGGATGTTCGTGATGCATTCATACAAAGTTGCTCGATATTTACCGCCATCTTGGATTTCATTAAACGTCTCTTGTGAGTTTATTATCGCATTTCATGACTTTTTGATGCCACCAAATGACTTTTCACGCGATTTTACACGAGATTGAACACTCTATAGCGCTGTAGCATAAAGTTTGCAACAGACCCATTGTCTTTCTCCCTCTCCTTCCATTTGAACTTATGTGTTAGAAATGGATAGCAGAGGGGCCCATCACTTAACTTTTGGCATTTGACTTTGACTGTCCTTTTCTAACGCACGTTTTCAAATGGGAGGAGTAAGAGAAAGACAATTCCCTGTACCCGCCCATGCCACGTCTTATATCGATCTCAAACCTTAGTGCATTGCAATCAAGTTCAGATCGCTAGCTTCTTTAATGGGGCAGTTGCAAGGGTCTAAAATTGTGTGTTTTTCATGAAGAAAATGGAAGTACTTGATGAGCTGAGAACAAAGATGCCTTTAGTTTCTAATTAAGTCCCATTTTTCCGGAGATGAGATTTTGGCCCAAAATACATTGTTTTAAATGGGAATTCCGCGTAGTGACGTCACTACACACACGAATTTGTGTAACTTTACACGTGTGTATCTCCAAAACCAAGACACTTAGGAAAAAACCAAAGGCACCATTGTTCTCAGCTTATCAAGTACTATCATTTTCAGTATAAAAAACACAACATTTCAGACCCTTGCAACTGCCCCATTGAGAAGTTACAGCATCAGTCTCGCTACTTTTGGGACACCGTATGTATTTCGTTCTAAATTGTATCAAGACTAGCTGACTCCATTGCACTGGGCGATAACGGCGGTCTTTTTACAATACTGTTTGTTTACTATTAGTGCGATGAAATTAGTAATGAATACGAACTGTTCACGACTTGGAGGACTATAGGAGGAGGAGGAAGAGGAGGAGGACGGTATTAGTAAGTATAATGTTGATGCTAATATCGCGCTCAATGGGAATAGGAGAAAGTAGCCACGAGAATCCTCACGCACACGCTCGTGTATAAATATATATCTATATCCATACGCAGGCGCGTTGTGTTGTGGCTTCTACAAGTGAAATATACAAAGTGCTCGACATGACATGCGACGAGGGTGGAGGGTGGAGGGTGGAGGGGGTGGCAGGGCGGCGGGGCGCACACGCGAAAAAAATGCGTGCGTATATATATTGTATTTTGTGAGTGTGTGTGTGTGTCAATATAGTGCTGGATCAGGGCTGCCGTTTTGCGTATAATCAATGCTATTTTTCTATTCACCGATGATTCCACCGGTTGAGAAAAGATTACACAGTTTAGTTCAGTGTTTGGAAAGTAATGCACAAAAATACTCTGATCTGTAATCTGTCCTTAATCGGTGGAAACTCTGTTGATTAATTAAAATATCCGCGAGTTTTTTAAATTCATCAATAACGACTCCACCGGTTGAGAAATGATTACAGATGCGAGTATTTTAGTTTATTACAGTCATGCACTGAACTGAACTGTGTAATCTTTTCTCAACCGGTGGAATCATTGGTGGATTGAAAAATAGCATTGATTATACGCAAAACGGCAGCCCTGTGCTGGATACATCACAGAGAATAAAAAGAAGGGATAAAATAAACAGAGATAACATTAAAATATGGTTAGCTGCAGCTGTATCTCTTAATATCTCTATATAGATCGCATGCTGAAGGCGGACGTTGTCCCAATGTCTCCTTACCTCGTACCATTCCCCCCCGTGGTCCTGAAAAAAAAATCAAAATAAATAAATGTATAGATATTTTATAAAAATTAACGCCTGCATCGGTTTAAAAGCTGGCCTCAAATTTCTAAAGGGCAGAAATTAAAATGATTAATTTGAATTTTTCCGCATTCCACCGCACGGTGTGAACCCTGAGCCCGGACCCTCTTAATTCATGTAAGGACCTTTTTGGTCATAGACACTTAAAACCAATAATTCCCAAGTTCTAATAATACAACCAGAAGCAATATGATATGCGAACTTGAGAAAGTCTATAGTACTTTGACTAGAAAGTTCTGGTGTTATTACCAGAATATGGTTATGGAACTATAATTTCTTCAACGTTTTCAAGATTTATTGTACAAAAAACTAGAGCTCTAGTAATTGTATCATCTCTTACATTGGTTCACATATATTGCCATGCTTCTGGCAGTCTTTTTTTTAGTGCAGCATATACTGGAAAATCTAGTTTTGAGAAAGACGCGTTAGAAGTTTTTATTAATGTTTTACACTCATATAGTATATCACAAGGGCAATCTTTAAGAAATTGACATAATAGGCAGGAATCTTCCATGATACCTGCGTTGAGCCGCCATTACAAACTTGCCGTTGTAGCCTAGTTATGTGAGTTTATAACTGAATTTTGTTGACTTTCTTTTTGCGATTTTCGGGAATTCCACTAGTCTTTATATCAGATTGGACTATATATTCGCATATAGAACAAGTTTGCAAGAGTCTCATTCGTGTATGTATTTTGACAATAACTGCAAAAAAAATTAACTGCTACCGCAACCATCATTAATTGCTAAAATGGTTTTTTGTGGCACGAGTCATCCATCGTGCAAATGCGTTAAATACCAAACAAAGCATCGATCCAGACTAGACTACAGAGCAACGAACAAGAGTTATGATTTATCGCGACTAATTTTTCAGCACTACGGACTCGATTTTCGAACAATCACAGACAAAACAACCGAAAGTCATCGAGGACCAGGAAGCATTCAAACAAA
>VMOF01000167.1:0-25294 GCA_011764245.1 Trialeurodes vaporariorum
CTTTTGAAGTTTTTCATAAAAACATTTTTTCAACTGTTAAAAATTTTTGACAAAAATTTTCAAAAGTGATTATATAAAAACCTTGCCAATATTTTTTAAAAACCTTTTAACGGGGGAAAAAGATACCGGCGTGGGTCCAGGAATTTATCTTCCTCTCTCTTACCTCATTAGAATGCGTGTGATAAAAAAGGACAGAATCAGGACAGTCACGTGACTTTCCCCCCGTCTTCTTTTCTTTTATAACATACGCGCGCTAATGGGAAGGAGAGAGAAAGAAATTTTTGGATCCGCTAGTGGGATAAGAACGCACTTTTTAACCCGGGAAAAGAAAGGAATTTCTTAGAGAGGGTTCTTTTTTTTCCTCAGTGAAATCTGAAATTTTAAAAAAAAATTGAAAACCTAATTTTTTTGAATTTCCAAAATCATTTTTGAAATATCATACACATCAAAAGATAGGTCTTCAAAAGATCTTTCGTTTAAAAAAAAGTTCGTTTTGTTTCTTTTAACCGTTCAAAAGTTATGGCCGAAAAACCGTTTCCCTTTTGCCCCCCCGCCCCTCTGGTTCGGAGGAGCCGAAAATATAAAATAAGCCATGTTTAGACTCCCTGTGAATAGCTCTATCAGCCCTGAAAAAATGAAGGCAATATTCACAGCCCATTCCTTATGGGCGATGAAACCAAAAATATTAACTGTCAGAAATTTGAAGAAATAAGCATTTTAGGCAAAAACTAAGGCGATATGAACTCAGCGTACCAAAATTACGAGGAAAACATGTATCATTCAAAGAAATCAGATAAAATTAAGGCAATTAAGCGCTCCGTATTTATGAGTATCTAGAGATGCGTCTCAGACCGTCGTGCGAGCCGCGAGCCGAGCGCGTGGCATAATCCCGTTTTTTCGAGCGAGAATCTCTCATTTTTGGAAACCTTTCTAAGGCTCAAAACTGGTCTTTTGTAAAGTTTAATGAAGCAAAGTGATTTTCCTAAGTGCCTCCCACATGGTACTGCAAAAAAAATATATATTCTGATAACTCTAGAAGCTACTGTACTTTGAAGATCACCCAAAAACAGAGATCAAAATTTCAAATCTGATTGGTATAAATACAAACTACTTTTCAGTATTTGTAATCCAAAATTATTACGCGACATAATGAATACTTCTGGGGATTAAGAGGACTAGAAATTTCATTTCCTCCGGACGATGTCAGAATTGCAGTGATAGTGAGAGGGAGAAATGGGTACAGTGTAGGGGCTGGGAGGGAGAGTGAGAGACGTTAGCAACAGTACGTCAACGTGGAAAATCGCACTTGAAATTCCGACCATGTATACTGAGCGACAGTCCTCTATCTAAATCGGTGGAGGAGAGGGGAGGGAGGGGGGGAAGTAGAGCTAGCGGAGTACAGCTAGCGAAAAAAAATTTACAACTTTGCAGTACATTTTAAAAAAATTTGAAAAAGGTTCTGAAAAGAAGATAACAAGGCTTTGACAATGTCTTAAAAAGAAGGGGGAAAAAAATTAAAAAATATGAAAAAAAAAAATTAAATAATTTGAAAAGGAGATGAAAATATTTTAAAAAGGTTCTAAAAATGCTTTTACAAGAACCCTGCAGGAACGTAACATATTTTAAAAACATTTTAAAAATGTTTTAAAAATATCCAAAAAATTTTGCAGAAAAGATTTTGAAAAGATTTTTAAAATATTCCCGTGTTAACTATGGGTTTGCTCTCGACTCATAATTGGAGGGAGAAGAGTCAAGTGGAATGTGGTTGAAGGAGCCGTGGAATATTCACCGAGGGGTTCACCGAGAGGAGGGGTCCGGGGGCCCTCCCCCGGAAAATTTTTCAATTTTCCTGACCTTCAGATTGAATTTTACGGTACTTTCATTACAGTAAAATTGAAATGTTCACATTGTATTTTCGATTTTACCTGCGTGAAATCGTTGCTCTTGACTCATGATAATTGGAGGGAGAAGAGTCAAAGGATAATATGGAATTTGTTCATCTCGAATTCCCTTCCTAGCTGATCACGATTTTTTTTCTTTCTCTTTCTTCTATTTGTGAAGGAACCACATTCTATTTGTGAAGGAACCACATTCTCTCTCTCTCTCTCTCTCTCTCTCTCTCTCTCTCTCTCTCTCTCTCTCTCTCTCTCTCTCTCTCTCTCTCCTTTTTTTCTTTCTTTTAGGCTTGGGGGGGTGGGTTTAACCCTAACCCCCCTCCTTCGGTGCGCCACTGGGCTGTTGCAAAATTTTCCTCTAATAAGCAAATGAATAGTGATATCTGATGTTAAAATCAGCGAAAATCACGAAAACCACTGCAAATGAATTTAAAATTCAGTATTAAACTCAGAAACCAGCTGTATCGGGAAGATCGTAATGGCGGAGCTACGCAGATATCATGGGAAACTCTTGTCTAATTTGTCACTTTCTCTACGGAAACACTGAGATATATCTCAATTAGACAGGAATCTCCATGATATCTGTGTAGCTCCGCCTTTGAGCCCGATACCGAGAGTGAATTTTGTGATTTTTTAGTGTAAGTACACTCATCGACTCATCGTCATTATTACAGGTTTTATGGATTTCAATCCGATGAATAGCGCCAGCCGCAGTCGCTTTTTGGGAAAAATCATGTTTCCGGCATTTTAAATTGAAAAAACGAAGGACTACGCAAAATCCATGGGAACATCAGCACAGCAAATTTTTTTCTATGGTTTTTTGAGCCCAAAACGAACCAAATCGGTTGAGCATTAAGGTCTTTATTTATGAAATTCGTTTCGCCGTAAGCTTAGAAAGTGCGAGTGATACCATGTCTATCTGCCTCCCTCGCACTCATTGATGCTTTTGATGTTCGCATTTTTTATAATTCCCGGCTTCATTTCTGAGAATTTCAGCTGGAACCTTTCAGGGTATTTTACTGTGTATGTTTGCAGAGGTGCTGACGTTCCTAAAAAAAGTGCGTTTTGCGTCATTAATTAATTACAGCCAAAAATTGTTGAATCGGCTGTTTGAGAAGGCGACGTGGACTCCACACTGAGAGAATCTATGATTAAAATGTGTCTCGAAAGTTTACCAATGAGAAATTTATGAGGAGTACCTTCTGCTTTTCGGCCGTTTTGTTTTCTATCTCAGACAATATACTGGGTGTTTCTAAAACTTATGTCATCCTTTCTACCACGTATTTTTGAGGTCAAAATAATACTTTTTTTCCTACAAACATGTGTCCGAAAATGCCCCCCTTTAGAGCTACAGCCCCCAAAGTTTTAAAAAATCGTTGGTTTTTTTGGAACATCGACCATAATTATGAACCAAATGCCATGAAAATTGGTGTTCCGAGGTGATTTCACGTGTAGAATCCATCAATGACCTCGAAAAATTCATAAATGAGGTCTGACCGTACTTTTCAGGCAATTTTATACCTTCAACGACACAAATTTTATGTTACGGATTGGTAATTTGAAAAATGGAAAATCAAATCAGATGGGAAAATCTCTTAAAAAGATATTTGGTCCTCCTTGTTTTGGTCGATACGACGCGTATTAAGCGAGATAATCGCTGCACAAGGTGGAAAAATCAGCGATTTTACTATAGCAGGCGGCCCGAAGTAGCAGCGGAGTGGCGGGTTGCATACTTACAGCCGCTCGTCATGGTAAAAGCGCTGACTTTTCCACCTTGTGCAGCGATTATCTTGCTTAATACGCGTCGTATCGACCAAAACAAGGAGGACCAAATATCTTTTTAAGAGTTTTTCCCATCTGATTTGATTTTCCATTTTTCAAATTACCAATCCGTAACATAAAATTTGTGTCGTTGAAGGTATAAAATTGCCTGAAAAGTACAGTCAGACCTCATTTATGAATTTCTCGAGGTCATTAATGGATTCTACAAGTAAAATCACCTCGGGACACCAATTTTCATGGCATTTGGTTCATAATTATGGTCGATGTTCCAAAAACACCAACGATTTTTTAAAACTTTGGGGGCCTGTAGCTCAAAAGGGGGCATTTTCGGACACATGTTTGTGGGAAAAAAAGTATTATTTTGACCTCAAAAATACGTGGTAGAAAGGATGACATAAGTTTTAGAAACACCCTGTATAGTGTAGCGCTTCAATAAAATAAGAGCATTTAATCGGTCTTTATGGCAACCATGGAAAGCAAATGCAAGCTCATCGGTTCCTCTGAATGCGCCACCAAGAGTAGAGTAGCCACTGGAGAGTCAGCGTCCACTGTCCAGCCCCCGTGTACCACCCCGAACTGACCTCTTCCACGTCCATCGTATACCTCCCTTTCCCTTAGTGAAAACACCAATGCAGTCTGGAGCCCTGGCCTCGGTAAAAATGCAAAGTATTCATATCGAATGTTTGCCAGCCTCAAGCCACGGTTCCCAGATTGTGCAGAAAATCTTTCTTCAATATGAATAATTGTGGGCAGAACTGTCGTTTTGAGTATACATAATACTTAGCGTGTTTCAATTCTTAGATGATTCCACCGGTTGGGATCAACGAGCTATAGCGATTGAGAGGATTTGTGGGGCGTGATATTGAAACTTCACGGAGGCAGCCATGATCGAGACCTCTTATGGACGTGTTTTTACACGGGCTCGGTTTGTTTGCCTCCTTTTTTTGACCTTTAAATTAAAAAAAAAAAAAAAAAAAAAAAAAAAAAAAAAAAAAAAACAAGCAGGGAAAAATTTCCCAAAACGCAGGTGTTGGAAAAGCGTGCCACTAAAGTCTGAACAGCGTTAATGCTTTTGCTAGCAATGATAATAATTAGATAGCATTCATCAGAAAGGAACCAAGTGACATGGAGCTGATCTCGAGAAAATTGAGTCCAAAGTTGGAGAGCTAGCATTTAAACAAAAAACTTGGAATTACTTACGTTTTGATTTCATTCAACTACCGTGTTATGTTTTTGCATTTCAACACCGGAAAAGTGCAATTTCCTATGCAGAAAAGGCACTTAATTTTTAGCGTTCAAAGTGACTTGGTCCCTTTCTTCTTTTTGTTTGGCATAATCACGAAAAACGAATCTCAAGAGAAACCAAACGGCAGAGTTGGTTTACACTGTTGATTATTTAAAAATCCGTTAATCCGGACTTAAGTCCGTTCCCAATTCTATAAAAGGAACCAAGTCGGAGTTGGTTCCTTACGTGACTCGGATTAAGGTTTAACCTAATCAGAAAAAGGAACCAAGTTCTCATTTTATTTCATCACAATGACATCAATGAGGCTCACCAGCTCACTTTTACCTGGAATTATGACGAGAAATAGTTGTTATTAGAAGAAGCACTTGTTGCTTCGAGATTAAGTATTGCTAGCTCTATCAATCAAATAACTCAATTTTATCAAAAATGTCACTCGGTTCTTTTGTGACAAGTGCTGTCCAATTGAGCTTGTTTGGTGAGAAATTATGAAAAAAATAAATTTAGATCAGATGTATCTATAAGGGAGATGAGTCAAAGGCGTTGTTTTTTTATTTTTGCTTTTTGTTTTCAAAACTTTGGAGGGCTCTAGCTCAGAAGAGAAACATTTGCAGCACATATTCATGTAGGAAAATAAAGCCTTATATATATGTTGACCCCAAAAATACACTCCATAAGTTTGGCACTTAAGTTTTGAAACACTCTATTCTTGATATTTTGCCCCCCCCCCCCGCCACCCTTCGCAGACGACAACATCTTGACCATGCAAATTTTTAAAATCACAGTTTAACTGTAGAGATATGTTCCTTCCCCCTGTTAGAGCCAGTTCCATTGAAGTGCGTGCGAGAGATTTTTGCGCCGCAGGTGCACGGAAAAAAACTACGGTGAAAATAATTATACGGATACCTGATTTTGGCACCTGCTAGATGTTATGGTAATGTTAACAAGAAGTATACTATGTTTTGACTAGGTACTAGGCGATGCTACCTGATTGCATGTCGAATTTACTCAAAGTATCGGAAAATGTACCATACTTCTGGTCGAGTTTACCATAACATCTAGCAGGTGCCAAAATCAGGTATCCGTATGGTTATTTTCACTAATCTTTTTTTTCCGTGTGCGTGCGTGGCGATTGATGAGTTCACGGCCGCGGCTGTGACCTCTTATGCAATCAGCTGATTGAGCTTTCACCTCGCGACCCATAGATCTCGCTCGCGCATTTCAGGTAGACGTTTCTCTTATTTTAATGTGATTTAGGTTAGATAGACCCCCAGGAGCTGGCATAGGATAGGGCAGAGTCAACGCCGGACTTATAGATGATAAGCTAGCGGGTGTGACGCAGTTATATTCCTCTTCATTTTATAAGGATACCATTCTCTTTACGAGGTTGGTTTAGCTGGTACTTTTTACTGATTTTCTATGAGCGAGTGTGACGCCTTAGAGATGACGTGAACAGTTGTCCGAATTATTTTTGAGCCGAGTGTCCGGGTCCTTCCCCCCTCCCTTTTTTGTCAACAGTGATACCCGTGTTCGCGTAGTGACGAATTCGGTGATTGAACTGAGAATTCGGAGTTTACAACCAGAGCGAGTAGATCATTAATACATTAAATCAAGGAATACATTTGAAATTGTTTTTTAAGGAAAGTGCAAGTGTTTTAGAGTGGCTATCTGGACACAGAAATCGATGTATTTGTTCATTCTGGAAGGATTTGCACGATAAAGAAACTGACTCATAACAGAAATATACAAAATTTTCTTATCTGAATCTTATATTATATTTGTAAGAATAAAGCTAAGTTCCCGGAGAACCGTTGCACCGTTCGGGAGGGGCCTGGTACCGTTCGATCGGGATCGGCTCCAATGCTTCGGGAAAATTATAAGTTTTTCCTTACGGGCCCCGCGTCCCTTTTTAAAATGCTAAAAACTTTTCTCTAAAAAAGTTGTGCGAGTGCGAAAAGGATGCGAATCAGTTCGTTTTGCAAGGGTGAGAGAGAGAAGCGAGATTTTGTAGTCCTTTTTTAAATGCATACGTGCGGAAGAGCATACGATTTTTTACGCGTGTGAGCGAGAAACGTGATGCTCTGACAATTTTTTTTTTTAATTCGATCGCACGATTTGACGTTACCATGGCGATGTTCATCATATGTTTTACTCGAGGGAGGAACCGTTCGGGTAGACGCATTTTAATAGCGACTTAATGATATCGATGTATAGCTTCGACTTTTTATCCATGTATTTTCGTAGATATACTCAATAGGACAGTCACAGTGCTGCTAGCTGTGTCGAGAAATATACAGTCACTTCAGACTTAATAAAAAATTGTATCTTTTATGTTAAATATACGACAGCACTGTACAGTCTTCGATTGATGATGGCTTGACGCGGTTGCTGTGTCGCTTCGTGATGTATAGAGCTTCGATATTTATCATATGTTTCATACGCAAATTTACAGAATAGTACAATCAACGAGTGATGACTTGATGAGATCGGTACATTGATTCGATACCTCGAATATAACCCTGCAAATTTGAGCTAGGTTTCGAGAATTTATAAAGAAACTAAATGATTAGGGACATTAGGGTTAATATTGATAAGTTGAGACGGTGGTTATATTTTTCTTATTAATAATAAACTGTCAAATATTACTGAGTTAAGTAAATAATTGGCTTCCTGTTGTAAATGCGTTGTTTACTTTAAATGTGCAAGTGATTCATCCAAGAACACTACTTACTAACGAACCAAGAATATGGTTGCAGATTTTTCATTTTTAAGTTGGCGATTTGAGTTGTTTTCGTTTCAGTTCGCGTTTTGGCAAGGTTATAATGTTTGTAAGGTCTGTTTTTTCCGATTTAAACAAAAAAAAAAAAAAAAAAACAAAGTTTCGATAGATCTCTTGAGCCTTGAGTATGTATTTTTTTTATGGTTCATTTGATTATATACCTATTATTTTTTAATCTGTGCAGTAATATTAGTGGGCCAGTACGACGTTTATTTCGAAATAGACGGTTCTTTTAGTGATGACTTGGTGATGACGTCATCCGGTGATGAGCGTTCCAAACAAAGACAAACTGTCTTTCTTGCTCTCACGAAACCCCCCATGTTGTACTGCTATACTATAATTTTTAAAAAAAAACTGTTTTTAGAGACATCTTTTGTGAAATATTTTTGGCAGAAATGCATTCCTCAATTTTAATGCGATTTTGCTATTAACATGCCGTAATACGAGGCCATGTGTATACGAATCAGGACACTAGAAAGCAGTGGCGGCTCGCCAGGTGAGGCAAGTGAGGCGACAGGGATCCATCACCTCACATTTTTTTAAGTTTGAGAAAGAAAAAAAAATTAAAAAAAAACATACAAAGGTTTAAATAATTATTATTCCATCGTCCTTTCTTTCAATAGTCCAAAAAGTATGAATGGAACATAAAATTATCAAAAAAGTTTATGTGAAGAGGATTTCAAAAAAATCCTGTACATGCACCTCTCATTTTCGTCGCCTCACCTCCACGAGCCGCCAGTGCTATAGAAAGAGGTGGGTATACACGGGATTGGAGGTCGCACGGGAGAGTGGGTGAGATAGAGTTTGAAACGCTATGCGAGTTTTGTCACAACCGATTTTGACCGATGAGTGCATTTATTGATGTAATTTTTGCCTAACCGTTTACTTCACACTAAAACTCTATGGTGAACTTGAGATGCCCTTAGATGCTGAAACTGGGTCCAATAGACCCGTCGCGTCGCACGCTAAAATCGGCTGCCAGCAGTTGTTCACTGGTCATACTAACTTGAGCTTCGTGAAGTGGTCTGGAACAACTCTAAAAAGTAGGAATTTCATCATTGGGGGGGGGGGGGGGGAGGCGACCATTTAAAAGCGCCAATTCCCAAAAAAGATAAGCCAAAAGCTCTAAAACGTACACCAAATGCGCCAAGGAATTTTTGAAAAAGTAGCCAAAAAACGGCAATTTGCTGCGAAATCGATAGTCAAAAAGCGCTGAAAGAACGACCCCAAGTAATAGGGGGTATATAATGTGTATATGACCCCACGTCCAATAAGCTTAAAAAATTAAAATCTTAGATGAAGTTTGCTTGAATTTTTGAGCCAACCTATTTCAAAAAATTATTGTCGTTAATAAAGGGCTGTTTGAAAAAGGCATACTTTTCCCGCGCTAAGTTTCTCTTCCACTCTTCCATAGATTTTTGATTTACTGAAATGCAATGTCTTATACTCTTACATGTCAGTTCAACGAAAGGGTTTTTGTAGGTGTGCGATCTCGGTCATGCGTATTTGTTCGCTTATCCCGAACTTCTCATTTTATTGTGAATGCATCAGGTTTCTCACTCTCGCGCTGTCTCTTTCTCTCCTTTCCTTCTTTTTTCTGTACAGTTCTAAATCGTGTAATCCACATGCGCTAATATGACGCATTCTAATGCGCCATTCTAGGGGTTTCGGCGTCTCCATGAGCGTCAAAAAAAATTGGCGGTTTTGGATCGGGCCCTCTTGAGAACGACTACCCCTAAAATGTTTAAGTTTCATGTAAGGGGGGGGGGCGGCGGGGGGTTTTGCTATTTATGCCCTTCCAAATGATGACTCCTGTTTTCTAAACCTTCAGTGTACATGAGAAAATACCACTGTAGTGTAGTATTTCAGGAATAATAGAGTAAGTTTTTAGATTTCGTTCTTCGGAGCAAGATTAGATGGGCGAATAGCAAACGCAGTTAGGGAGTGGATGATATCGAGTCAAAGTCTAGCTTGAATAAACAAAAATCACGAGAAACGGAATGATGCTTGGCCGCGAAGCGGCCACCGGCCACTAGTACTTGTATAAAGATGCTGTATCCAGATTGCCACTCTTAAACACTTGTACTTTCCTTTAAAACCATTTTCCTTTATAGATTAATTTTAATTTTTGATTTAAGGTTAAAAAAAATAGAGGTAAGTGCAAACATGCAAGGGTGGTCACCAGAAATTTCAAGTTAAGTTTTCTCTGCAAGGAGTGAGTTTTAGATTTTTTTAATGGTCTCATCGATATCTTCGCAACATTTTTCATTGGAATTGTTACTCCATTTGCCTACAGCAAAACCTTGCAAGAGCTCCATTCTTGCGGTGATATCATCTAGTGTAGGTGACAATTGAGGGGTTCTCTAGAAAACTTCGTATAAAACAGAGGGTATGCTCATTCTTTAAAATTAATTTTACAAAGTGTTATTTTGAGCGTTTCTGATTATTAGATAAACGGATTGTTTCTTCGTATACCTTGCAATTAGAGCTGAGACCATTCGTCAGTTGCAAAGAATAACGCGTTTAACTCACCAGAAACGAAACACGTGCAATTACACTTTGAATTATGAACTGTTGAAGACGAGCATACTCTTTGTTTTATACGTGGTTTTTCCAGAGAACTTCTCAATGATTGGAATAATTATTTTTCTTGATCTTTGGTTCGCAGCCATTTTATTTTTATTGGAGTCCTAAAGTTTCTTTTGAAACCCTTGGTGTAACAAAAATCCCGTCACTTTTTGACCAGTCCTCTTACTTGGGTTAGTGATTTATTTGAACTGAAGGAATCCGTGGGCAATCTCTTTATCAGGAAGTGCACTCAGCATATTTGACTAATAAAGGTAATAGTGAGCTTCTCAGTAACTCGGAGGATTCACGCTGAACAGAACATTTAGCCATATGATGTTATAATGTAACTTCCAAGTACACGGTCGGACGGAGGCCGACACAGGAATCAAAATAATTGCTCGACAACTCTTTATCGATAGTAATCGATCTCTTTCGCAGTATCGGCTCTCGGTGTCCGATGTTTTACCGCGAATGGCCACCCGCCGTGTTTCAATTAGAATTAATTAACATTAAACTCTGTCGCACTAAACACGGGAACGGAGGAAGCGCGGAACGGAACGAAACGGAACGAAACGGAATCAAAGGCACGCGCGCGCTCCCGGAAAATTTAATTCGAGACCATTGCGATGTAATTCCAAGTCGCGGGGCGCCTTTTAATTAGCCCAAGAACGAATAATAAGCGAGTCCATAAATTAATTAACGCAAACAATCAGGTTGAGTGCATGATGGAGCTTGAAGAGTGACGCGGAAACGAATGGGGAAGGGGGTGGGGGACGGGGACGGGGACGGGGGTGGGGACGCCACTGGCTATTGCAAGAGCGGGACCCGACACCGGCCCCTCGCTCACAAACGGAGGAAACGGACAGTGCGGCGCGGTACCGGAAGCGGAAATTGTCGATCGGGAAGTAGATCCGGAAACGACATCAAAAGCGGCGCGGATTCCATTCATCATTTGTGCCGTCGCCGCAACGTGATGTGACGTCTCCGTAAAGCACAATGGGTCGAAAGCAAGGCTTTTGATGGACTTCTTTTGGAGTACGCTTTTGATTTTACGGGATTCCTTCTTTATAGCATTAAAATAACACGGAAAAAACAATTTAAAATCCTTTTTAACAACAGTCGATCGAATCTTGGAAACAAAATAACATAAACACGTGCACGAAAAGCATTAAATCACGGCGATGGCGGAATGAATAATTGAGGAGTACTTCGGTAACAGTGCGAATAAAACAGAGCTTGTGCTAGTTCTTAAAAATCCTGATTTAAAAAAGTCATTGCATGAGATTCTGAGGAAAAGAATTGGTTTCCTTTATTATATAACAATCAGGGGATATTGTCTAATCGGCAGATGTTTATAAGAAACCCCAGTCCAACACTTCATACTCACACAATAACATTTTGAAATCAGGTTCACTGAGCACGAGCACACAGAGAACCTGTTATCGAAGTACTCCTCAATTCAAAGAGTTTCAGAGAGTATAAACTCTTTGGAATAATGAATATTTTGGTGGTGTTAGGCAAAGTGCTAAGAATGTTATTAAAAACTTTGGTGTTTAAATTCACTCAAACTTTTACCAATAATATTTCAGTCGAAGCTTTTCGGCATGCACGCCATCGTCAGGACTGGCAAAGTATCAAAGAACTTAACATAATATTCATTACGAAAATAAAGTATTGAAGCAAATCTAACACAAAAACACAGGTGGAAAATCTGGTAAGTAATGAAATGTCTTTGGAATAATTTGAACTGCGAGAGGAGCTGAATCCGTATATCACCGATCAATATAAATCTGTTTAAATCCGATATCCGATGGCCATTCGGTTGACGAGCTCGAGAGGTCGTCAACGTTGCGATGGCCATCGCCCGATGGTACGGCGTTGCCACATTGTAAACTTAAATTAATAATTAACGATGGTTATCGGAAAAGCAAAATACGAGCTATACCTCCCGATAGCCATCAAACGGCTTTCGATGACAAAGCAAAATACGACTCTTATTCTTTTTCAAAAGGAGCTGCTTTTTGGCCGATTTTCTGACAAATTATATGGCTCACAATTCATTAAAAACTCATTTTGGGGGAGAGTTGAAAGGGGACATGAAACACCTGGATTTACGGATATTTTTTCCCAAGTGTTTTAGTTAATTAAAAAGCTTCAACGCTATCTAATTTGTAACTTAAAAGCAGGTTCAAAAATTCAGGATAATACTTTGTCATTGAGTTTAACTTTTCCATAAAAATTACACGTAATTACAGCAACCAAAAGGGAGTAGACTAAATTCTTTTGTAATTATTTATAATAATTATTTTTATTTTTTGGGTCCATCGTCGCATCGAGACTTTTTAAAAGTGTGTAAATGTAATAGAGGCCATCCTTGCTTTTGTGTTGGCTTCATTTCTTGAGGGAAGAGTTTTAAATCCTTTGAAACACCTTGGAACACCTCTTACCTATTCTAAGGGGCTTACCTTACTCGGAGCCATCTGAATTTGCACATAATAAAACGTCGAAACGGAAAACGAAATTACGAGATTCCATTGTTCGATGACTCAGTCGACTAGCAACTTACGTGCAGACCCTTTATTTTTATCGAAATTTATTTATTTTTTTATTTAGGCTTGGGCCTGGCAAGGACTTATAAGACATACTGTATTCTTTACGAACTAACCCTTTCAGTGCTGAAGTTAAGAAAAGAATTCACAAATTTAGACCTTTACTAATGTATCGAATGACTTTTTCTCTTATAATTTCATATTGTTATCAAAGTTGTTTAAAGGCATACTAGAATCTATTTTAACAGAACGCCCTCTATGTATCTTTGGAGAGGAAGGGTTGAGGCAAATTCCATGATTACGGTGCGGCGAGATTCTCATGTCAGTCGAGTCGTCGCCTGGCTACGCTCTTCTCACCACCGCCACCGCATTTAGCCGAGAAAACTGCACTGAAACTTCAAAGAAATAAAGGGTGTGCGTTGATGACATGACATACCACGCGATGGCATGGCGCTCAGTGGGGTTTAAAGTAATAAAGGACACCGCGCTTTGCTTATGGGAACTGGCTCCCAGTCAATTTTTTTGAAATGGAAATATGTTGCGTAAAAGTGTCTCCTGAGAAAAAGCTCTCACGGGCGGAAAAAAAAAATAATGACAAGATTTCGAGATATTCGCGTCTAAAGTTGGGGACTATTTGCCCGGTGCTTCGTATTCTCGTACGTAGCAGGCCGCTTACCTACTACGCCAACTGGAAACCTTCTCGGTCGAATCGCCCGACTCAGCGCGCATTGATAGAACTACTTCCTTTTGCAGTCCCTCCCAATTGCTTATTTGTTTACCCCACACCCACTGCTCTGCCTCGACGGGGGTTTATGTAGGTAAGTAATCAGTTGAGGATGTGGTCAAGATGAAGCATGGCCGTCGAGGCAGAGCAGTGGGTGTGGCCGTGTGGGGTAAACAAATAAGCAGTTGGGAGGGACTGCAAAATGAAGTAGTTCTGTCAATGCGCGCTGAGTCGGGCGATTCGACCGAGAAGGTTTCCAGTTGGCGTAGTAGGTAAGCGGCCTGCTACGTACGAGAATACGAAGCACCGGGCAAATAGTCCCCAACTTTAGACGCGAATATCTCGAAATCCTGTCATTATTTTTTTTTCCGCCCGTGAGAGCTTTTTCTCAGGAGACACTTTTACGCAAGATATTTCAATTTCAAAAAAATTTGACTGGGAGCCAGTTCCCATAAGCAAAGCGCGGTGTCTTTTACTGAGCATATTCGCAAGGCCACAAATCAAGATCTTGCTGATCTTGAATCATTAGTGGAAGTGTGGTATTGTTGTATCCTTCTGTTTTATTCTTTTAAATGCCCATTTAACGGGCGTCGCGTCGCCCGATTCCCTCCCTAGCTTCCCTTTCGAGACGCCCTCCGAAACCCGATTCCCTCCCGGTGTCGATTAAATAGAAATAAAGGGCAACGTCGCACTATGGTGCCGAATGCACATTTAACTACCATAAAATCAAGTTTGTCCTAAAAAATGGTGGAAGATGTTGTTTTTGGGGTTTTTTAGGTCGCTGATCACAAATCTGAAGTTCGTTTTTCATAATTATCAAATCCAAGATGGCGTCTTTATAGTAAGCAACGAATTTTGACCAACAAACAAGTGGGATGTGTTGATAGAGGGGTACTTTGGGCCGCTGATCACGAATTTGAAGTCTGTCATTCAAAATTTTCAAATCCATGATGGTGTAGAGTAAAATGTTTGTCTTATCTTCAAAATTAATGACCTGGTCACAGAAATTGATTTGATGAAAAAATAAAAAAGTTACAACGAAATGAAATGAGCACATCACTGTTTCACTAGCGTTCACAGGCCAAGATTCGGAGTCGCGTGTGTAGATACCTTTGGAGGTCCGTAATTCCGTAACTCGAGGTCCAATGTTGCTCAAATTTTACAGAGCTTATCTCCAAACTATCTAGTATCGACTAACATTGTCAGATTTCACTTTTTCTTGACGTCATTTTTCGACTTTATGGTAGTTAAATGTGCATTTGGCACCATAGTGCGTCGCAAGGAGAAGCATAAGGGTGGAAAAACGAAATAACTCACCATGTCAGAAATGTTTTGTTCAAACCGTAAATTGATAGGCAGTACAAAATTATAAGATGCACGGATGAAGAAAATGGGTTCGGTCGACACAACGCAACGTTTCCAAACTCTGCTTCTCAATCATAGAGCAAAATTTGAAAACCTTGTCCCGCCCTTAACCTTTGTCATGGCTGCCGGATGAAATTGTTTAAACAATCAGGAGACGAAAGTCTTTTCAAATTCACTATACGGGTGTATGGAGCCGATCATCCATGTCTCTGCATACCGTTTTGTGCTATTTCGTATTTTTTGCCTGCAACTGTTTTAGTCACTATCTAGCGTGCACACCAATGTTTGATCTAAAATTGAACTTTCACAGTAATTTGTTACCCCGTATCAAAAATCATAGCCCCCTCAAGAATTGTTTGTTTTTCATACATTTAAATGGGAGAAAGCATAGTTGCCAAATCGCTGGATCCGGCCATGACTTCTTTCGAAGTCAATTTGCGGTACCGCCGCGCCGCGCCGCACTTTGGTCTGATTCTTTAAAAATTCTCCTCTCGCTCTCTTCCGTTTCAAGAGGAGTGAGGAGCAGTGGCGAGGCGTGACATTTGGCAACAATGTATTTTTTCCATTTAAATTCACACAAAAAAGTCGAATACTTTAGTCATCGGCGATGACCAGGCATGTCGATCTTTCTAATGTCTTTGAATGGGAAAGAGAAACGTTGCCAACTCGCACGCCTCGCCACTGGTGAGGAGCTTATGAGGCATTCTCTAAATAGGAGGAAAAAAAGTTGGAAAAATAAAGTTCACGTAAAATAAGAAACAATTATTCAGGCGAATAGCATAACTTCTTAATTTTACGAATCCGTTTTCGTTTTGTGAAAATGTTGGTAATTTCTAAGGTATTTTCGCTCTACTTCCTGAGCATGTTCGTCAGCGTGATTTTGTACAAAAGTTGGCACCACTGTATTCTGCTGTTATCTCAACATTTGATTTACGAGACTTGGACATCCTGCGATCAGTTGCAATTGGAATAGATTCCCGAAAGCGGCAAATTTTTGGTAAGTAAAAAAATGATTATTTACAACTAGTAATCTAGATGCGTCAAAATGTCACGTACGAGACCGAAAAGTACGAAAAATTGATTTGTGGCGAATCTGTTCGAATAAATTGAAACGATAATTCGTAAAAGTAAGGATATGATTGAGCTTTATTAGAGCATCCCGTCAGATTTGCTTTAAAATAAGTTTAAATACATTTTCCGACTATTTTATTTTCTGTCACGTACGAGACCGATTCTCGAGAACCCCACTGCAGGCAATATCATCCCCACACAACACGGCGTAATTTTTCCCTTCCGTGTATAAAATATCTTTACCAAACCACAGCCATCATGTATGAGGGAATACTGTGAGATTGTCGAGTTAATGATTCGTTTCATTTTAAGAAAAGTCATGAAAACCCTATCTACGTCCGGCGAAATTAGCTTACTACTTCCGGCGGACTTAGTTTGCACCTTCTGCCGGGAGTCGAAGGCCACGAATAAGTTATTACAAAATAGATTGGAGAACTCCGCAAAAAGTGGCATTGAATTGATCTCATTCCAATGAACTATTTCGTCTCGCAGCTAGATTTTTCTGTAGCTCCTGTTCCTGACGTTAAGACACATTTCAGCGTAGGTTAATCTTTTCAAAATGGCGGACTGGCAGATTGTTTCAAACGCCAAGTTCCCCACCGCATGTTTTGTGATATCTTCAGATAAATATTATGCGAAAGCCAGAAGTGCTGATAAGCCATTAATGCTGGACAAAATTACATGCAATTTGGTACTCCGGGGTATTTTGACCCGAGAAAAACGAATCCGGTGTCAGTTTTTGCGAATTCTCAAATCCAAGATGGCGGCGTTGCGCACGCTCACAAATACAAACTGGACAGGAGTTAGGCTAATTTTGGGTCGATTTTGATGAAATTTGGTAGCCCGGGGTATTTTGACCCGAGAAAAACCAATCCGGTGTCAGTTTTTGCGAATTCTCAAATCCAAGATGGCGGCGTTGCGCACGCTCACAAATACAAACTGGACAGGAGTTAGGCTAATTTTAGGCCGATTTTGATGAAATTTGGTAGCCCGGGGTATTTTGACCCGAGAAAAACGAATCCGGTGTCAGTTTCTGCGAATTCTCAAATCCAAGATGGCGGCGTTGCGCACGCCCACAAATACAAACTAGGCAGGAGTTAGGCTAGTTTTGGGCCGATTTTGATGAAATTTGGTACCCCGGGGTATTTTGACCCGAGAAAAACGAATCAGGTGTCAGTTTTTGCGAATTCTCAAATCCAAGATGGCGGCGTTGCGCACGCCCACAAATACAAACTAGACAGGAGTTAGGCTAGTTTTGGGCCGATGTTGATGAAATTTGGTAGCCCGGGGTATTTTGATCTGAGAAAAACGAATCCGGTGTCAGTTTCTGCGAATTCTCAAATCCAATAAGGCGGCGTTGCGCACGCTCACAAATACAAACTAGACAGGAGTTAGGCTAGTATTGGGCTGATGTTGATGAAATTTGGTACCCCGGGGTAATTTGATCCGAGAAAAACGAATCCGGTGTCAGTTTCTGCGAATTATTAAATCCAATATGGCGGCCTTGCGCCCACTCACAAATACAAATTAGAGGGAGGTTTATCTACTTTTGAGGCGATTTTCATGAAAGTTGGTACCCGATAGCAATTTGACCCAAGAATAACGAATCGAATGACTTTTTTTTAAAATCCCACATACATGATGGCTCCCTTGCGCGTAACCACAAATACTCAACGGTGAATGGTTCAGCTTTTTTGGGGCAAATTTTGAAGAAAGTTTTTACCCGAGAGTAATTTGACAAGAAAAAACGAATAGAATGTTGGTTTTTGACAGTTTCTAAATCCAAAATAGATGCCTTACGCAAGTCGACAAATACAAAACAGATATAGTTTAGCTATTAAGGAGCAGACTTTGGTCAAATATTGCGCCCAAGAGTAACTAGACCGGAGAAGAACGAGTCCGATGCAGGTTTTCCAAATGCAAACTCGAATGCCCATCGAATAATATCTGTGAAATCTGGTCAATAAGGGACTCGAATTCGCATTTGAATTTATGGATCCGATCTCTCATGGGTCAATTCGTGTAAGAGAGTGAGATTGAGCATATGTTTAGATCCTATTTGTTTTGACTTCATCACTAAATCGGTCCATACGTGTATGCCCGCGGGACTCAAGTCATCTCCAACCAAATTACCGACGCCAATTCTTTCTGATTTTTCATTTACTGTTCAAACGTGCTGTTGAATTTAAACTTAAAATTGAAACCTAAGAAGTTCGCTTTATATATGAGGAGTTGAAATACATGATGAGGTATGCGCCATCAGTTGTTGCTGAGATGCTGCGGTTTTTTTTTATTTTCCGAAAAATCGAATGCAGGAGTCAATGTAATTTTTTTGTGGGGAAACAGTTTTCCTTTTGAAAAAAAAAATGTACATAAAATTTCGTTACAGTGGCTATTGGTTTTCATTTTCACATAAAAGCAAGTGTACAATTTTTGGCTACTACTGGTGCGAAATTAACAGGATCCTTATCTGAAGACACCGATGATTCAACCGGTTTGCCGAAATAACACACAAATCAGTTATGTGCAATAGGATGCCAATGCAAAAAAATACTCTGAAATGTATTATAATCCCAAATGGTAGGTATAAACACTGTAAAATTATCCAAATCTGAGCGATCTTATTTCCGATTTCAACGATAGTTCCATCGGTTGATTAGATATTGACGTACAAGGAGTTTCCGCACCAAACTGAAATGTGTTTTCTTTTGGTGAATCATCGGTGAATTAAAGATTGCTGCTGATTCAATACCAAATTAAATGAAAAGAAATAAAAATAAAAAAATAAATAAAATTACTTCGGGATACCACATTTCATGCAAATCGCCCCAAAAGTAGGTAAACTCCACACTAACTTGTACTTGTTAGTTAGCACAAGGCAGCCATCTTGGATTCGGGAATTTGCAAAAACTAGTACCGGATTCGTTTTTCTCAGGTCAAATTATCCCGGGGTACCAAGTTTTATAACAATCGGCCCAAAATTAGCCAAACTCGCCCCTAACTTGTATTTGTGAGCGTGCGCTACACCGCCATCTTGGATTTGAGAGTTCGCAGAAACTGACACCGGATTCGTTTTTCTCAGATCAAATTACCCCGAGGTACCAAATTTCATCAAAATCGGCCCAAAATTAGCCTAACTCCTGTCTAGTTTGTATTTGTGAGCGTGCGCAACGCCGCCATCTTGGATTTGAGAATTCGCAGAAACTGACACCGGATTCGTTTTTCTCAGATCAAAATACCCCGGGCTACCAAATTTCATGAACATCGGCCCAAAATTAGCCTAACTCCGGTCTAGTTTGTATTTGTGAGCGTGCGCAACGCCGCCATCTTGGATTTGAGAACTCGCAGAAACTGACACTGGATTCGTTTTTCTCGGGTCAAATTACCCCGGGGTACCAAATTTCATCAAAATCGGCCCAAAATTAGCCAAACTCGCCCCTAACTTGTATTTGTGAGCGTGCGCTACGCCGCCATCTTGGATTTGAGAATTTGCAAAAACTGACACCGGATTCGTCTTTCTTGGGTCAAAATACCTTAGGATACCAATTTTCAGAAAAATTCGTTCATAAAATCACGAGATATGCCCTGTTTTAGAAAATTTGTCACGTACGTGACCCCATGGGAAAAAATGTCACGTACGAGACCGTCACGTACGAGACCTCCACTGTTTCCGTAAGTAAGAAATTTAGGTAATAAAATCAATCTTTAACGAGCGATTTTTGGTGGGATGGAAATTATAGGGTATGAGGTCTCTGAGAAGGCCAACAGATTTTTTTTTTTCTTTTCCAGGCGACCTGGAATTATAGCGTTTGGTCAAACGCAAAACGGAAAGTCCCAACAGAACGAAAAAGAGACCACACACTATAATTACAAGAATCATTTCGTTTGGACCGTTTTGTTCTAATATGACTCTCTACCGAATTAACGGCTGAACGAAACCCTATATCGCCGTATACCAATCGTCTCCATTTGAGTTCGTTTTGATACTTTTCTACTTTTCGACTTTTAATTTTATCTCGTAAGCGAGAAATCTCGTTTGCAAATTCTGGGAATTTTAAATGATTTGCCTCAAAGCAAGTCGTGGCAACCTAAGAAAAACAAAAGATGTAACGGACCGTGCGGCTCTCAAATCAATCAATGCTACCAACCGCATCAACCACCGAATACATCCAAAGTCTTTGAATACATCACGTCGGCAGCCAACCTCTGCTGGAATCAGGAGGACAATTAATACTATTCTGTGCTCGTAGTGTCATTATCTTTCGATAAAAAGGATGAGAAATCTGATCTTTCATTACCTTAATCCTCAGAATTCTCCTTTAATTACCAAAACTTACTGGGCATCGAAGAGGCTCTCTGATACAACCCAGATTTCGTTGTTTACATAGTGGTCCCAGCCCTAACCTCTCCTAGTCTCCTCCTGGCATATGTATTTCCTTTTCCTATTCTATCAACTTTCAGCTACCTATTCATTGCTTTTGCTCAACGCAATAAAATTACTCTGCTTGCGTCTGTAGTGGCTCTGACTTGTGAATTGGTAAGAGTTCAAAGGTTCAACAATGGGAACTTCTGAATAGACCTGTTCTTAGTGATGTGCTGACTTGCGATATACTTCCATCATGTTGTGATTGTATGTGGAATTCCTTTCTCCTAGAAATTGAGTCTCATCTCTCTACCTTTACATGTTTGGTTTTGAAGGTCCTATAGGGAGTCAGCCCTCTTTCAATTTCAAAGGAATGTGCTTCGCGGTCAAATTTTTTGACATTCTATTTAGTCCGCCAACTCTTGTCAAATGACCTTGCGCTATAAGCCATCATGCAATCAATGTAGTTACATCGCTCCATATCTATTTACAAGTAAATTTCAAATACTCCGGGTAACTTCCTGATTGAGTGTCAATTAGTGGATATTCTGATTGATTCTGTGTAACCTGGACCTATCTAAGGCGTAATAATCTAATTGGTCGGTATCGTCATTTTGCATGCTCAACACAAGAAGTTCTACAGCAGAGTCATTTTGAGTATCAGGTTCCGACAAGTCGCGGTGCCTGAACTGCATCCAAACCAACCGTTCAGCGATGCGTGTTGATACAGTTCGGAAGGAGGCACAGCTACTTGTCAGAGCCCGACACTCAAAATGGTCTCGCTCTACTTGGGTTTAAGTTAAACTTACAACTATCCATGATATACTCCTGACCTGTTGTTGATTAGGTGCAAATATGCTCTAACAAGTAGCAGAGCAAGCTTCCAAAATTCATTAAAACGCATCAGTGAAGGTTGGTTGGCAATGAGCGGAAACTCTTAGCTAACCAATCGCTCACCGATGCGCTTAGTGGCAATGAGCGGAAACTCTTAGCTAACCAATCGCTCACCGATGCGCTTAGATGTATCACGGATAGCTAATCCATCAATCCGTCCGTAAACTAAAGGCTAATTTTTAAACAGGAACGCTATGGAATGCTGCACTCTTTTCATGTAGTTAGCGGGCATGGTTCACACGATCCATCAGAACGGAACTAGCCAACTAATTTCTTCCAACTGCGGTAATTTTTCATCAGCCAAGAGTAACCCGTTCAATCTTGTTCCATAAATGAAAATATTAGCTTCCAGTTAGTGATCAAAAGTAGGTACCTACCGCAACCTTGAGAGGCTTCTCGAAACAATAATGCCAGCACCTTGACAGCTTACAACTTAACGAGCTTGAGCCGATCCACTTATCCTTGATCAAGTCAGTCAGATTCTTTCATGAGGTTAGAGCTCGTTTCACAAGTGCAGGCAGAGCTCGACCGATAATCTTTAGCTATGTTTCAATGTGTTCATTTCTCCAAAACCAAATTTTCCGTAGACTTATACAATGTGCTTTTAAGACGCTCCTTCATGAATGGCTAAATCTCTCATTCAATATAATTTCATTCCATCATGCCATATGAAAACTAATGCTGGAAGGATGGCATACGGGCTTGGGCCACACAACAGCACCTAAAAATGCCAAAGATTATCGGTCGAGCTCCTTCTCCACTTCAGAACCCAGCTGTTGCACTGACCAAACAAGATTATGATGAGTTGAAGCAGGACCGTTTTGAGTATGAGGTTCTGACAAGGAGCGGTGCCTGCTTCCGAGCCGCATCAACATGCTTCGTTGAGCAGTTGATTAGCGCAGAGTTTCAACTGGATGTTTATCAACCGCTCACCGCTGTGCCTTGATGCAGTTTGGAAGCAGGCACTCCTACTTGTCAGAACCCGATACTCAAAATGGTTCTGCTATAGCAACCACCCTGCTAATTGATGCTCTAAAAGCTCTCTAGGAACTAAACTGTCGAGTAAGAAACTGTTACTCGATTTGTCTGTTCAACTATTAGAAAAATTCAGCATACCTTAAACTCAGTGGCATGATTAAAATACCTGATTCATGCTTGACTGTCTAGATTTGGGTCCTTCAAGAAACCCTCTGTGCTCCAAACTTAAAAAAAATGTTATACAGTAGTGACAAGCTCAACTGCCCTTAATATACTTAGCATCAAGTTTTGCTCAGCAAGCAGTCAGGGAGAACGATTTCCGCTGCCTTGCAGCTCAAGAATTTTTTAGCGGAAATATTAGGGATTCCTTCATCTCAAGGCGCAACAGAGAAGCAACATTAACTTGAAAATTCATGAGCACAACCAATAACTAATCGAAGAAAGTGAGAGGAACTCGTGTATCACTAGCAGAGTTGGTCAGAATATGGTGGTAATCGATTACACGATTTCATGGTAATCAGGGATGACTTTTTACAAGCCATCTATCATATTAGTTGGAGAAGATTTGGATCTAACCTAAAAGACCCTGAATTTTACTATTTATCTAGTAAGAATAGGTACATTTAATTACCATCCAAAGGTTTGACGATTACCGATTAGCCAGAAATCGTGTAATCAATTACGCTCCTATTTGCCCGACTCTAATCACTAGGTAATTTTGGAAATGCACTGATTCCATAGAAGCTTGATGGAAGTCTTCAAACTAAATGAAACTCAAGAGGAAACTTCAGAACTTAAAGAACCGGCAACCGGTTTTCTGACAAACGTAAATAGATTCAGCTTGCGTTTACACAAAATATAGGTAATGGGCAACAACATTTAACATTGTAGGTACAGGTTGTGAATTCAAGAGTGCGAGCTTGAGTTGATATTCCTGGTAGAACATGCACGAAAAATAAACAAAGAGCACACCAAGTTAACAAAGTCATGAAGACTGAAGAGGTAATTTTGGACTGTTTCGGACCAAAATTGAAAACATACATATGTAAGAGGTTATGCTCTGCTTTCACAAATGTAAACAACACGGAGAAATTATTTTCTCGCTCATTATATCTCAGCAAAAAGGACATTTGAGAACAAACTAAAGAATGATCAGAAAACTAGTCGTATTTAGCTTTCAAAGGAGACCAAGTTTCTTTAAATCAGACGCGGATTTATTACTTCAAAATTAGTTTGAAAGTCGCAAGTTCCCAGTCCTTTTGGTAACGGGCCGGATATGGCCATGGACTAACTTCTGCTTCACAGTGACTGGATGATTCGCTTTACAGTGGCTATCTGCAATTCGCTTAGATGCTCAGCGCTGAGAGACCGCAGCGGCTGCTCTGCGAATTACAGTAGTTCCGCAAACCGCTGTTCAGAGCGCTACGGTCTGGCTGGACTAACCAATGCAAAGACCTTGTATACTATCTAGACCCCGCGATGTGGCCGACTTTAGGCGGGGAATATAGGGCTGGGTGGAGGTACAGTCGCTCCGGCAATGTAGGCAACCTGTTTTTCGCTTACGTCCTAGTCCTCCCATACAAATCAATGGGGATCCGGACATAAGGGCTCTATTTCCATCGAAAAAACTAAATTTTACCCTGATTGGGCCTTTTCGGGTAGCTGATTTCATGGAAAATTTTGTGCTGAAATTGATTTTACACATTAAAAAGTTGTTCAACGCTTTTTTCATTAAGTTATCGCCTTTTAAAAATATCAGAAAGAGGTTAGGTTTCCTTGTTGTTGTTTGGAAGTCTGTTTGCTTCATGAGATTGGTATTATTACATCTGTTGTCATTTTAATCTAATTTCAATTTACTTCGGAACTTTTAATCTAATGTAACCCTTTTTCAAGCTGCTGTTTTCTTATACTTTACCAGAACCCTTATAATTTCCTCTTCCACCTGTTGGTCTTTATGTGAATATCTAGGTACTTTTCCGTAACTACTCTTCTCTAAGCTGTGAATCTCTTACCCTTTATTTCTTTCCATTTTGACATTTTGAAAGATTAAACTGAAAAAATACTTCATTGTTTTGCGTTATTTTTTACTTTTAGGTGCTGTCGCTTTGCGAAGCACCGACTGTTTCAACTTATTTGCCACTTAAACGATAGGTAAGGACCGCAAACACAAAAATATTCTTCCAGCAAAGGCGAAGTGAATTGGGGAGTAAAAAGATCCCTTGCACACAGAAGCAAAATGGTCTCTAAACTTATTGTAACGTACCGTTAAGGTTGAAACAGCGCCAAACTCCTTAAGCGTTGAATCTGACTTACTAGCAAAATTGAGGATTTTTACGCTTTAACGACATAGGTGTTCGCCCCCCAATAAATACAAAACAAGGGGCCCTAAACACACACGTGGGCTTTCTTCTTTTAATTAGACCTAAAATCGTGCAGACCTCAACATTATTGCTGTAAATTGACCTGCCGAGTTTGAATTTGGCCTTAGTTTTGATCGAAACATTCTGGATTTTCCACACTTTCAACTTTATTACGAACATTTTTTAAAGTAGAATATGCATAAAATCGGGACGAGTTAAGTAGAAAATGATATCATTTTTTAAATCAGCGTCCCAAATACTATTGACTAGCACACTATTAACGAATGTAACAAGAATATTCATTGAAATACATTGAAATTTAGTTTAAAATAAAAACACTGATGTCGCGGACAGTTATGTTGTTAAAGAAGCGTACTTAAAATTAAGGGTCGAGAGTTGTTTCGGTTCAGCCCAGATAGTTGGGGCTTCAAGAAAGATTACTTCCAAGAAATTACTCTCTAGATAGTGAAAGGCCAACAAATTTGCATTGTGCGGGCTCATAGCCTGGCTGAAACTAACAGGTATTGGCGCAATGTCAACCAACAAATGTTCAAGGTGGATTTTGAGATGATGGCTTTAACTGCATATTTTGCATTACACTTCAATTAGTATGAGAGTATTTACATTGATTTATTCCGAGATTCTAGCAAATTTAGTGGTGTGAATGGACCAAGATCAAGCATGAAGTCGCAAGCCAAAAGGATTTACAAGTTTGGTGGAAAA
>VMOF01000168.1:0-11356 GCA_011764245.1 Trialeurodes vaporariorum
GATATCGCGGTAGAAACATCCCGTACGAGAGAAACAAAGAGTCGTCAAAAAAACAGAATAACGGAAGGAGAGTCATTATAATCTTTGTAACACCTTTTTATTAGAGCGCATTAGCGCGTTGACGGGGACAATGGCGAGAACACTACAGCAGTGCTGCCATTTCGCAAGCATTTATTGCGATATTCAACAATCCATCGGCAATTGGTCTATGTTGCAAACTTTTGCTACAACAATTAAGAGTGTTTTATCTATGTAAAATCGCATGAAAAGTCCATTGGTGACATCAGAAAGTCATGAAATGCAATAATAAACTCACAAGAGGCGTTTAATGAAATCCAAGATGGCTTAGAAATATCATGCAATTTGTATACATGCACCACGAACATCCAAGGATGGCCAACTTTGACAACCTCACTGGAGGTAGAGGTTATGTGTTTGTTTACGTTGTGATTGGCTGTGATCAATATTGTGAGGTTGGCTATCCTTGGATGTTCGTGGTGCATGCATACAAATTGCTCGATATTTATCCGCGCTATGTTGGCTTTCATTAAACGCCTCTTGTGAGTTTAATATTGCATTTTATGACTTTCTGATGCTACCAATAGACTTTTCAGGCAATTTTACATAATATGAAACACGCTCTTAATAGTTGTATTAAAAGTTTGCAATAGACCCATTATCAAAAAGTAAATTTCTCATTAAACCATCATTGATAAATTTGTAAGATCAATTTTAATTTCACAAAAAAAACACTAATAACAAGTGATTTAAACCTATAGAAATGTCACCGGAAAGCTTACATTTTAAGCTTGAAAAAGGTTGAAAATAATGATATTTTATTACTTTTTTTCACTGAATTTTAGCCTCTTTTTTCGATCTCAGATTAAAGTTCGCTGCAAGTCACGAACTCACGCACAAGGTGCAGAGCGCCAAAAAGCCGGTACTATTTCTATACACATATATGTATGTATATGTATATGCATAGCTGTAGCCAGGAAAATCAGTTTGTCTCTCTCTTAGCCCATTTTACTACATGTGTTAGAAAAGAATGGATACAGAGGCTCTGTCACGTGACTTAATCCCCTGTTTCAGTCCTTTTCTAACACATGCAGTCAAATGGGTAAAGAAAGAAAAGAACAATATCCTGGCTACGGCTAAGTACATATAAGTATACTTCTACATTATATTATATACATTTTATAAAAGCTTCCGTTGGTTAATCCCACTAAATTAGACGCTGCAGCTGTAAATGGCATAATTAAACCGAGGGAATCATTCTCGAGCTCACTGTTTATTTGACTGTGAGAGAAAGAGAAAATAAAGAGAAAGAGAAGGAGGAAGAGAGAGAGAGAGATAGAGAGAGAGAGAGAGAGGGAGAGAGAGAGAGAGAAATAGAAGAGAGAGAGAGAGAGAGAGAGAAATAGAGAGAGAGAGAGAAATAGAGAGAGAGAGAGAGAGAGAGAGAGAGAGAGAGAGAGAGAGAGAGAGAGAGAGAGAGAGAGAGATAGAGTGAGAGAGGGGCGGAGAGAGGGGAAGAGAGGGGAAAAGGGTGGGAGAGAGAGGAATGTGACTCTCTTCTTCCCCTATTATTTTGCCCGTATCCCGTTCTCTTTTTGTACAAGTACTATGTTTATCTCACCTCCTTTTCTTGTCCTAAAATTCGTTATGATGAGTACTGCAGGTGGCCTTTCTTCAAATCTAAGGAGTCCACGAACATATTTTTTTTCGTCGAGTGTACGTCATCAGCGGATCCAGGAAATTGTCCTTCTCTCCCTTTCTCCATCAGAAAGCATGAGTTAGAAAAGGATAGAAGAGGCGGCAACTATCACGTGATTGCACCTCTTATCTGTCCTTTTTCAACACACACATTCTATAATGTGAGAAGAGAGAGACGAACAGATTCCTGAATCCGCCAACGGTGTACGTAAGTATACTTACGTTGCAAATACCTCGCTTGACAGTCAGCGACAGTACCTAAAAAAGGAGACCGAAAGCATAATGATGCAGCCATGCTACAAATGGTTCGTGATCTGAGTGACAGGCGAGAGACGTGAGCATGAGATATCATTCTATCAAAGGCCATTTTCCATCGGTGAGCCTAACGTTTTAATCAGAAGCTCACCAGTGCAGTCGCCTGATACTTAACAGCCCACGTTATATACGGAGGGAATGAAAATGTGGGCGGGAGAGAGAGAGGGAGGGAGGGAGAGAGAGAGAGAGAGAGAGAGAGAGAGAGAGAGAGAGAGAGAGAGAGAGAGAGAGAGAGAGAGAAAAGAGAGAGAGAGATAGAGAGAGAGAGAGAGAGAGAGAGAGAGAGAGAGAGAGAGAGAGGAGAGAGAGAGAGAGAGAGAGAGAGAGAGAGAGAGAGAGAGAGAGAGAGAGAGAGAGAGAGAGAGAGAGAGAGAGAGAGAGAGAGAGAGAGAGAGAGAGAGAGAGAGAGAGAGAGAGAGAGAGAGAGAGAGATAGAGAAAAGAAGAGAGAGAGAGAGAGAGAGAGGAGAGAGAGAAAAGAGAGAGAGAGAGAGAGAGAGAGAAGAGAGAGAGAGAGAGAGAGAGAGAGAGAGAGAGAGAAAAGAGAGAGGCGAGAGAGAGAGAAGAGAGAGATAGAGAGAGAGAGAGAGAGAGAGAGAGAGAGAGAGAGAGAGAGAGAGAGAGAGAGAGAGAGAGAGAGAGGCAGAGAGAGAAAAGCTTTAAAAGCACTATCGGAGGAGCAAGATTTTTCTCTTCGAACGCGCGGTGAAAACTCCGGCCGTTTCAAACTCAACAACCCCTATCACTATCGAACAAAGAACGTTCATCGTTCGTGGCTCACACATACATCTCCTCAATTGAATGCAAATGGCCACAATTGGTGGCCGTCATTTTTTTTTTTTTTTTTTTTTTTTTTTTGAATTATGATTCGGATTGAGGGGAGACTTCCTTCCTCCGTTCGTAGTGCAACCCGCTCTACACCACCGCGTGATAGTGTCCGCCGCGCCTCACAATGGGTTAGAGTGAGAAATTTTTACCGGTATAACGGATCTGTTGCGTACTTTCGCAACAGTAACTTGACACATACTGACTCTAATGTTTTTTTCGACAAAAATAACGATACGCACACATTTAAAACTTTCAAAATCCACTCATTAACTCAGGAAATCACTTCCATTTCAAACAACCCGTGCAACACTTATAGACACCATTATCACCGGCATACAACCACATAGACGGAATCACCGCGTATTTGTGAAAATCAACATAACTTACAAATATTTGGATGCTTCGTTTAGATATGCATACGATTCTTATATTACTTTGTAATCTCTCCAATAAACCAGAAAATTCCAGACAGCAGATGGAGCCAAATATTTCATATATTTATAGAAGTAAATTCCATAATTTTTTAGCTATACGATGTTGTTTACATTTACACGGTGGCTCTGACTATGTAGTTATACGCCGGTGCAAATAGTGTCTAGTGTAGCGCGGGATGTTTGAACTTGAAGTGCTTTCTTGAGTTAATGAGTGATTTTTGAGCGTTTCTAATGCGCGCAGCGTTCTTTTTGCCTAATTTTATGTAAAAAATCAAGGTTTTCTACTATTGTTGTTGAATCACATGTATTGTACAAAACAAACCCGGTGCAGTCCATCTAGTTGCCGTTAAGGTGATTCTATGGCACGTGACCAAGGCGATCGATTAATGGTCATTTCCCGGACTCTGTGGAGTTTTTTTTTGTAAAACCAGGATTGTCAGCACCTGGAGGTAGATCTAACAAAGATATCTGTAATTTTGGATCCTCAAATCCGGAAAATAAGGACGTAAATATGCGAATTCGCACAATCGCTGTTTGATCTATCGTATCGCACAACGGATTCCGAATTCCCATTGTTACGTCCTTATTTTCCGGAGTCGAGCACCCAAACTTAACAGATATCTTTGTTAGAACTTGCCGGTGCTGACAATCTTGGGTTTACAAAAAAACTCCACAGAGTCTGGGAAATGACCAGTAATCGATCGACTAATCGATCGCCTTGATCACGTGCCATGGAATCACCTTAAAATAGTTTTTCTTCCATGCATGAAGCGGTGGCTGCTGCTCACAAAAAAAACAGTGAGTTATTATGTACCTAATTTTCAGATTGAAATTTAGCCTATTTATATGGTTTTTGTACAACACCAACACGTCTCTGAAGAAAAAGCAAGCTTTTGGCGTTTTTACCGTGCACATTTTATGTCCGGAAAAAGCCGTGTCTCGGTAAACTGTGTTCCGGCGCCGCCACCGTGCGCGCGATGCCCTGCATGCCGCACTAAACGATCATAAATCAACCGGCGGAGTTTTACCGCAACACGGAACGCAACAAAACGCCGATACGAAACGAAACGAGTGAAGCATTTTCCCTATTTTCTTCCGTATGCTTTCCCCGTGCTCGGGCATACGTGCCCAACTTTTAATCCTTACATTCTCCTATATTTTGCCTTCAATGGGTCTGTTGCACACTATTGCTTTAAGCGATTTAATAGTCGATTATGGTGTAAAAACCTCGAAAAATACCGATGACAGCACTAAAAACTTCCGAAATCCACTCCTAAACACGTGTGATTTTTTCAACATAAAAATTTTATGTTAAAAAAAATCACACTTTTTTATATTAATTATTGTTGGACACAATCGCACTCGCATGCAAGACGGCAACAACGGTATCTCTCCATTTAAATCTACGTAAAATAATCGATTTTTAGTAGATTCACCAAATTCCAGAGAAATCGATATTTTTGCATGGATTCAAACGGCAAAGAAATGGTTACCAAATAGCACGAGCCGCCACTGGTTTGTGAGTCTCTAATAGAATATAGATTGCGTGAATGCACCAACTGTTTTATGCGTAAAACCGCATATACAATATACAGATACCGGTCATTTTCACCATCGTTACATACCGGAGGGTCCGGAGGTATATAAATTCATACATATTACATCAGCTCATACTTTATGTCCGCGCATGCGCACAGCGAAGTGGTAATTATGAATTTCCCATCATTGAAGAATAAGACAGGGTCTGTCGTATGGAGAAGAAAGAAATAACCCGTTAACTGTTCTTGCAACGCACTTTAAATGGCGTGTTTTACGAATTTTGGGCGTGTTGTGAGAAATCGTAGCCACTACTTATAAACTCGAGTCAACGATTCTCCTTGCTTTGGGCAATACACACCGCAGCGCATGCTCATATCTTTTTTTTTATCCTCATTCATTCTTTTCTTCTTTATTTTTTATTTTTTATTTTTTTTCAGAAGCTCGAAGAGTCTATAACTATCCCGTGACTGCATTAATTAATTCATTCAGATATTTTATTGGTGCCGGTTCTTGTAGAACAATCGTTGGGTTTCACCTCCAGGGCTTTAAGGCAACGATGATTTTTTTTTTTTTTTTTTTTTTTTTTTTTTTTTTTTTTTCATGATTACTGGTAGCGGTTTTGCTACTGTTCGTTGAGTCGGCGTGCATTTATCAACCTGTTGGGTGTAGATCTACCTATTCAACCTGCTTCCTAACAAGAACCCAGCTGGTCGGCCGTGAGAAGTAAGATAGGAAGGAAAGGGTGATTGTTCTTTCTTTTAATTTCTTGTTGAAGATAGCAATAAAAGTAAGATGAATTATTGATGGATGCAGATTTTTTTTTTTTTTTTTTTTTTTGCTTATGAGTGACCTCCGTAAACAGGACTTTGTGTGGCAGTGTTACAGGCGTTGCATGCATGATCCTGTTTTAACCCTTTCTTGGATAGTGGTACACATGTGTACCATTTTATGTAACATGTGATTCAATGGAATTTAAATGGACATTTTTCAAAAAGTTGTGTGACCCATCAAAGTTCTTAAAGAAGTGTCCTCTTTCGAACGGTCTAAATAAATCTCAAAAAAACTCAAATCCCAAAATGCGTGCATGAAAGGGTCAAAGGCGCCCCTTTTTAACATCATATACTATGACCTTCAAAAGAAAGTCCTCTAATCAAAATCGTCCTTATTGATTTTTTTTTTCAATACTTCTCAAGCAAGTTTAGATTTTTTAAGGCATACATTCATCATTCTAAGAACTTCTGAAAACCCTGAAAACTGCAAAATTCCTTAAAATTGATCAAGCATTGGAAGAATGAAAATTTTCACCAGTATACTATCTTTTGAAAGTCATAGTACACGCAACTAGTCTGGGCAATTATATTTTTTAGTCTTGAGTGACGTCTCTACAACACAATTCGTATAGATCTATTCAACCTGCTTATAGAATCCATATATCTAGTAGGCCGTAAAACGTGAGATAGGAGGGAATAATGACTGTTCTTTCTTTAAATTTCTTGCTGAAGCTTGAATAAAAGTAGGATGAATTATTGATGGATGCAGATTTTTTTTTTTTTTTGCTTATGAGTGACCTCCATAAACAGGACTTTGTGTGGCAGTATGCATGATCCTGTTTTAAAGGCGCCCCTTTTTAACATTATGCAATTACTATGACCTTCAAAAAATAGTCCTCTAATCAAAATCGTCCTTATTGATTTTTTTTTTCAATACTTCTCAAGCAAGTTTAGATTTTTTAAGGCATACTTTCATCATTCTAAGAACTTCTGAAAACCCTGAAAACTGCAAAATTCCTTAAAATTGATTAAGCATTGGAAGAATGAAAATTTCCACCAGTATACTATCTTTTGAAAGTCATAGTACACGCATGGGCGGCGCGTGGGGTCAAAAAGTGGGGGGCTAAAAATCAACAGTTTTTTTTTTTCTTCACCTTTTTCACAATAACGTTTGACGCAGGCGGGGGGGGGGATAAATAACCTTTTTTCTTCTTTTTCTTCTTTTTCTCTTTTTCTTTCTTTTTCATTTTTTCCTTTTTTTCTCTCGTTCAAAAATTTTTTCAGCCCCTCGTTCCCAAAAAAGTGGGGGGGCTATAGCCCCAATAGCCCCTTATACGCGCCGCCTATGAGTACACGCAACTAGTCTGGGCAATTATATTCTTTAGTCTTGAGTGAAGTCTCTACAACACAATTCGTAGATCTATTCAACCTGCTTAGAGAATCCATATATTTAGTCGGCCGTAAAACGTGAGATAGGAGGGAATAATGACTTTTCTTTCTTTAAATTTCTTGCTGATGATAGGAATGAAAGTAAGATGAATTATTGATAGATGCAGATTTTTTTTTTTTTTGCTTATGAGTGACCTCCATAAACAGGACTTTGCGTGGCAGTGTTACAGGTGTTGCCTAATCATCTTTTGAAGGCACCTCACTGTAACATCACCTAGACAATTATAGTTAATTTGATACAAAACTGGGAAATTAGCATTCTTTAGTCTTGAGTGACGTCACTGCAGCACAATTCGTCAACTTATTTAGTATTCATTTACCACTTTGCAATTTCAGGTGGGGACATTTAAGGCTTTTCCTGGAATAATATTGAGGAGTTGGAAGCAGAAAGGGCGCTTATCCAATGTATTTGAAATGAGAGATACGCCGTTTTTGCACATAACTCCTCAATTTACCTTGCTGACAGCAAATTCAAGCGTTCAAAATATTCGTCACTCTAGGGATTTATGCGACAGTGCGACACAAATGAATCTCGTTTTCATGGTAAATTTCCGGCTTTTTCTAGCATATTTTTCCTTGCTCAGAGCATAAAGAGTAAACAAGTAAAATTCAAGTAGGAATCTATCTATCTCTCTCTCTCCTCCTGTTTGAACGCGTGCGATAGAAAGGGACGGAGATAGGGGCTGAAGTCACTTGATGGCCCAGAGCTGCCGATTTGCGTAGATTTAATGACATTTTTAAATTCACCGATGATTCCACCGGTTGAGAAAAGATTACATAGTTCAATTCAGTGTATGACTGTAATGCACGAAAATACCCTGATTTGTATAATCTTTTCTCAATCGGTGTAAACGCCGTTAATTAATTTAAATATACCGGTTGAGAAAAGATAAAATACGCTAATATTTTCGTGCATTACAATCATACACTGAGCTAAACTCTGTAATCTTTTCTCAACCGGTGGAATATTCGGTGAATTTCAAAATGCCATTAAATCTACGCAAATCGGCAGCTCTGTGATGGCCCCTTCTGCTGTCATTGTCTAACACAATTATATGTTCAAATGGGAGGAGAGACAGACAGACACATGTATCTGCCCATGCACAGTAGAACTAGTAAAAGAGACCAAAAATAACGTCCTATACTCGTGAGACCCATCAGCAGCCATTGGCCTACTTCAGGTCCGTTTCCTAGTAATTGTTCCGAGAGATTAGCGCTCTAAATAAGACAATCGTCGCGATTTTTGAACTTGAGCTTTTTCTTTATCTCTTTTCCCGCGCTCATAATTTTTTCTCTCTCTCTTTCTCTCCCGCGCGTGAGCTTGATTTGCGCCCGACTTTGAAAAAGCACGCGGAGAGGTCGCGCGGTCGCGTCGGGGCCGTGAGCGGCTTGATCGTGGCCGCTCTTTCCACGAATGGCCGCTATTAGAAATAAATTAGTTTGCATCGCTCATCAATGTTGCCGGATTGTTTTAAAAACAGAGGGGATCATCCTCTCCTATATACTTTCTCAGGCTTTAGAAGTTGGTGTTTTAGTGAGAAGCGGGAGATTCAAATTTGACCGATTTGAAGTGGGTTTCAAATTTATATCCAAAGCATATCTAAGCCAAATGAGATTCCTGGAATTTAAATTTCCCGCTCGTTGGTGTTTTAGTGAGAAGCGGGAAATTCAAATCTGACCGATTAGACGCGAGTTTCAAATTTATATTCAAAGCATATCAAAGCCAAATGAGATTCCTGGAATTTAAATTTCCCGCTCGTCTATACAAAACTGTCTACAGACGGTTAATTCTAGTTCGGAGTCAAGGATTAGCCTACAATTAAGATGATTCCAGGGTCGATTAGTTTGAACCGTGGAGACCACGTCTCGCTCGCTCAAAAAATCAACAGCTTTTGGCTGAAATTAACGAATTTACGCTAATGGCACACGTTTTAAGAACGTCAGCACCTGCGAGAATACTTCAGGAAGATACCCTGAAAATTTCAAGCTGAAACACTCAAAAATAAAGTTGGAAATCATGAAATACGAAAATTCCGATAAGCCTCAATGAGTGCGACTGAAGCAGATAGACTTATGATCACTCGCACTCACTCTCACTCACTATAAGCTTATGGCGAAATTAATTTCATAATTTACGGCTTTAATTCTAAACCAATTTTGCTCGCTTTTGGCTAAAAAAATCCATAAAAAATTTCGCAGGTGCTGAAGTTATTGGATTTTGCGTTTTTCTCTTTTGTTTCAATTTAAAATGCAAAAAACACGACTTTTCCCAAAAGCGACTGGTGGCTATCCATCCGATTGAAATCTGGAAAAGGTTCGCCAATGGAATCACATTAAAACAATGTCAGTTGTGGCTTTCAAGTTTATATCAAAATCAGCCGAACTAATGACATTCCTGGATTTTAAATTTTCCGCTCGTCCATACAAAACAGTCTAAGGACGGTTCTATTGCGAAGTCAATATTTATCCAGCAATTAAGACAATCATCTATCGCAAATGGTTTTGACAAAACTTGCGTAGCGTTACCGCAACTATCTCTCTCACTCTCCCGTGACTCGCATGCATATAGCCATTTATTTCTAGTGAAGAAAATCGCATGAAGGGTATAGTGTTGCCGTTTTGCGTATAATTAACGCATAACATCCTGAATTATTTCATTTTTTTTTCAACCATTTTCAAAACAACCCTTAATGAAACAACCCCCACACCTTTAAAAAAATGTTTTTAATAATTTTAGAATGCCCAAAAAAGCTGATGCCAAATGACATTTAATCTTTAACATCTGATTGCCAATCTATTACCCCCTAATTAAAAAAACCCCAAAAAATGAAAACTACCCTCTAGTTGTATAGCCATATGGCTACGCTAGGATGTTATGGGTGACATTTTTTTCAATTCACCGATGATTCCACCGGTTGAGAATAGATTAAAGAGTTCAGTTCAGTTTATAACTGTACTGCAAGAAAATACTCTGATCTGTAATCTTTTCTCAAACCGTACAATCGCCTTAAAATATAAGATCCTCAAGTTTTTCAAGGAGGTTAGGAGGGGGAAACAATTTAAAAAAAAAACAAGAAATGACGATTAAAATAAAATAACATACCACATTTGGTGAAAATAAAGTCATGAATCAAGAAAAATTCTTACCTGAAACAAAAATAAAGATAAAATAATTAGACGTGTTTTTAGAGCAATATAAAGCACATGGAAATTAAAATCGAACAATCAAAACGGGCATAAAAACACAGGTGGCTCGTGGAGGTGAGGAGGCGACGAATATGAGAGGTGCACAGAATTTTTTTTGAAATGCTTTTCACCTAAACTTTTTTGAAAATTCTATGTTTCATTCACTTTTTTTGGACTGCTGAAACAAAGAAAGATGGAATAATAACCATTTTAACCTGTGTACGTTATTTTTTTATTTTTTTTTCTTTCTCCTGCTTCAAAAAATATCACTTGCCTGACTTGTCTCACCTGGCGAGCCGCCACTGCATAAAAATGTGTTGTAACATGAATGTCTGAGGACAATATTCTCGAAGATTTTTAGCCTCTACGGAATGATCCAGCGAGCGCGCAGCGGTATCAGTTTAAATTTCTGTTTCAATTGAAGGACGTGCTTTAGATTTAGAAACTATTCTGAATTCTTTAAAAATAAACTACAAAACTCAAAAGAAAAAATTATTGGTCAGGACTCATTTGAAAACAGAACCCTTCTTTGAAGTCCCACGAAACTGACGTTTCGGACGATTCATGCGAAGTCGATTTGTTTGCAAGAACCCACAGCCTTTTTTTTTTTTGCACATTGAAATAAAATGTGCTGAATTTAACTCTTGTTTAGTTAAAAATATGGAGACCACTTAAAAAATGTTAGTTTGGCTGTTTAAAATAGTTAAATTACCTTGTTAGTCAAAACAAACAGTCAACAATCATTTTTAATTTTACAGTCAAACTAACAGTTTTTAAGGGGTGTACATCCTTTCAACTGAAAAAGAGTCATATAGCTATGTTCCCTCGTATAGAGCTCTTTTGGCTTGCAGAGTAGACTCAAGGTGTTTATATTTCTCTAGAGCCTATTTGAATACACGCGTTAGGTAAATACAGGGGCTAGAATCACGTGATCTCCGGTCCACATCCTTTTCTAAACACGTGATCTGTTTGAATGTGGATGGACGAGTGAACGAAAAATTCTTGGAATAGCTTCTGTTTATTTGAGAGTTGCGACACCTTTGATTCCCGTGCGCAAATAGAACGCTGTTGAACGGGTTGTCTAAATAAATCCATGTGAACAATGTATAATTGGTTACTT
>VMOF01000169.1:0-11354 GCA_011764245.1 Trialeurodes vaporariorum
GCGCCTAAAAATAGGGGAAGGGGGGAGAAGACACATTAGAAAAGAAGGAAGATAAAAGAAAGAGTGAGGAGCTTAAAAGCTTATAGAGAAGCGTAGCTGAGTGTGACGTCCAATGCGTGAAGAAGCGTGACTTCAAGTGCGGAGAAGCGCGGAGAAGCAAGGTATATGGAAGAACAGGTATGGACAGGAGGAGGGGTTTAAGGGGCTTTCGAGTTTTCCCGCCAAACGATGACGACACGCTTGCTTTGGCGATGACGTAGCCGTCACCTATTGCAGTAGCGAGAGATGGGGATCACGAGAGAGTGAGTGAGATAGCTTGGAACGGTAGGCGAATTTTATCGCGACCGTCTAGAACATCTGTGACGTAGCCGTCACCTACTGAGATAGGCTCCGCCTCCTGTCCATACCTGTTCTTCCATATACCTTGGCGGAGAAGCTTGAATGAAAATGACTATAAGCGTGAAGAAGTGTGACTAAGCGCGGGGAAGTCTGCGGAGAAGCGTAACTGCTTCTTGACGAAGCTTGAAAAAGCGGAACTGGAGAGTAGCTGATCGTGACACGAAGCATAAAGACGAGGCGTGGAGATGACCCGTAAAACTTAGCGAGACTAAGCGTCAGAGCTCAGAGACCAGGGGCGTCTTGGGGTCGGGGGGGGGGGGTCGCCGTTGGAGGGGCATGTGGGTACCCTCGCCCCGGGCGGCACTCTCTGAGGGTGGCAAAATCAGGGTGGAAAAAAAAAAAAAAAAAAAGTTATCTTTATAATGGGTCTGTTGCAAACTTTTGCTACAGCGCTATAGAGCGATCAATCTTACGTAGAACCCCGTGAGAAGTCCATTGGTGGCAGCAGAAAGTCATAAAATGCAATAACAAACTCACAAGAGGCATACAACTGAAATCCAAGATGGCGGTAAAATATCGAGCAACCTGCATGCAAGCACCATGAACATCCAAGATGGCCAACCTCACAACATCGATCACAACCAATCACAACGCAAACAAACTCATAACCTCCGATGCTGTGAGGATGTTAACGTTGGCCATCATAGATGTTCACGGTGCGTGCGCACATGTTGCTCGATATTTTACCGCAATCTTGGGTTTCAGTTAAACGCCTTGTGAGTTTAATACTGCATTTTATGACTTTCTGATACCACCAATGGACTTTTCACTTGCTTTTACTTAAGATTTAACACTCTACATCACTATAGCAAAAGTTTGCAACATACCCATTTTGAGGGGCGCCAATTCGCGGAGGGCAGCAAGATTACATTCTTGTCCCTCCTCGCTGGAAACCACGACTAACCACGACAACGGCAAGCCTCTGGTCACAGAGACCCACCGTGTGACCCATCTATCGATTCAGCTTGGCAAATGGGTTCGATCGCCTTCAAGGGTTTTCATCTCTTTTGCGACTCGGGCAATTTCCACCCCGGCATCTCATGACTCTTGAACATGAGCAAAAATGTTATGTCACAGAAACCCCCCGAGTGACCCCTCTATCGATTCAGCTTGGCAAATGGAGTCGATCCCTCTCAAGGGTTTTCATTTCTTTTGCAACTCGGGCCGTTTACATCCCGGCATCTCATGACTCTAAACATGAGCAAAGTGTGATGTCACAGAAACCCCCGAGTGACCCCTCTATCGATTCAGCTTGGCAAATGGAGTCTCGCTCTCAAAGGTTTTCATATCTTTTGCAACTCGGGCCGTTCCATTCCCGGCATCACATGACTCTTGAACATCGGACAAGATAGTGATGTCACAGACAGGGGCGTGCCGTGGGTGTGGGGGGATTTGGGTACATTGCCCCTGGCGGCATTCTCCAAGGGCGGCAAAATCAGGATGAACAAAAAAAAGAAGAAAAAAAAGCTTGTCAAAATTTAAAATGAATCACAGAGGGCGGGAAAATCAGTGTTTGACAAGCCAAAAAAAAAAGGAAAAAAAAGAAAAGGGAATCAAATCCATATTTTTGACGGGCGCCAATTCGTGGAGGGCGGCAAGATTGGATTCTTGCCCCCCTCCCTCCCCTGCTGGAAACCACGTCACGCCCCTGCTAAGCGGGACGAATCATAGAGAGCCGTAACTGAGGGAGACGATCTTAAAACTGTACGTAATCACTACGTAATAAGAAAGCAACTTTAAACTTTGAACCACCCATCCTGGCCATTCTCAGGTGCTTATATGTACAGCTTTAAGTTGATTTTTGTTTGTAACCACGTGCCTATTGAGATCTAGGGACCTGAACCTCACATTAATCCCTTAATCTGGCAACGTCGCTGCTGACAAGTTTAAGTTCCAAGTGCTCTTCCGAAATCAGTCTTTTAATTATTAGTATCATTGTGTTTTTTAATTGATTCTAAGTAAAATCAACTAAGTTAAGTATTCATAGAACTAGTGATAATTAAGTACGCTGTTGTATTGAGGTAAACGACTGTGTTTCATCTTCGAAATTCTTTCTCTTTGCATAACCTCACTTTTGTTTTTGTTGCCGTATTGGACTAACTATCATTACAGCGTTGCCACTACGTATCGTAGAATATTATTGAACCGAAAGAGATGAAGGTTACCTATCTACTCTGGTAGCGATATATATAACCTCTGAACCTCAGCACTCATCTTACATCTTACTCCTGCAAAAAGTCGATACTTCCTGCCTTGCAGCGCAGCAACTGAAATTATCTCTCTCCACTAAAAGGAGCTTCATATCTCCAACACCCGTAACCAGAAGCTACCAGCCGCTAGAGCCCCGCTAGTCACTATACCCATGATCTAAGTAAACAGGTCGGTCCGATAGCGATTCACCGGAAACGCCAACCCCTATGTTTGCACTACGGCAGCTTTGCCCAAGAGGCGATTTTTTTAACATTGAAGCTTATGGAGAAATGCCGACTAGTTCTCGTTAAATCCGAATTTCTCTCTTATGGTTGATCAAAACGTCCAATATGTGACTGAATCTTGTTCACTAGGATATAAAGAAGATTTTCATGCCTATTAACATTATGTTACTGCACTTGGGACGAAATACGTAGCTTTGCCCAAATGAGAATTTTTTTATAATGGGGGCTTATGGAGAAATACCGACTAGCTGTCGTTTAATAACGAATTTCTCGCTTATGATTGATCAAAACGTCCATTATGTGACTGAATCTTGTTTACTAGGATTTAAGGAAGATTTTCATGCCACTTAACATTATATTATTATTCTTATAACGTAATACATCAGCTTTGGGCAAAATGAGAATGGGGGCGCAAAGCCGACTAGCTGTCGTTTAATACAAATTGTTCTCTTACGATTGATCAAAACGTCCCATAAGTGACTGAAACTTGTTCACTAGGATCTAAGGAATATTTTCATGCCACTCAACATTATATTTTAACTTTTATAACGTAATATATAAGCTTTGGGCAAATGGGCAAACGAGAATTTGACAACGGCTCGACGCGGTGATATTGTCACTCATTATTTTACACAAAGCACACATTATTGAACAATAAAACAGAGCCAAAAGGCTTGCAATCCTTTCGAAAACCATTCTAGAACCCTATTAAACAAGTTTCAGTCATTTATCGAACATTTTGATCGACTATATGAGGAAAATTACATTTCGAAGACAGTCTGTCAGCGTTTTTGTTTACTCCGCCATATTGGTAGTCGAAATATACGCGATGGCACACTCAACCCCGTTTCCGGTCGGGACGGACCGACCTGTTTACTTAGATCATGACTATACCGCGATCTATCGGTGACAACCCGAGGCGGTGCATACCTATCCAATATACTGCGCAGCATAATACATTGCATCACATGAAATTGAAGGGGCATTAATTGTGCAATAACGGAAACATGAGTAATTCAAAAATCCCAGTCCTTTCTCCTCCTCTTTCACGTTCTCCTATTCCAATTGCAAGCTCTTCCCCTCCATCTTTATTTTTTACGCCTTCCCCTCAGAGAATGCGCACGCCTCCTACCATCATAAATACATACTCATTGAGGAGCAAAGTCACAAATTCCAATGGTGCTAACCGTGCAAATGCTAATGCGATTTCGAAGAAGGCAAATCCAGTAATCATTCAAAACATTGATCTTTCAAATACCAACAAAACGAAGACTGCAGCGTGTGGAAAATCAACCCTGCTGATCCTTGATCAAACAACTACAATGGAGGACAATTCAGATTCAAATTCTTTTCAACCAACAATGAAGACCACTGCTACTATTGCTACTCAAACTGACGTTGTATACTCACATCTTGTAAATGGTTACAATGACAAATTGATGGATTTTGAAAAATTAGTAAGTACTCTAAGAAAGGAAAACGAAGATTTAAAAGTTCAAATTGATAAGCTTATTAAGAATAACAAAAATCAGAAAATTAACTTTGATGAAATATCTTGTAAACTAGAAGAATTAAAAAAAATTAATATACAAATTACAAAAAAGAAACGTCAGCTCGAAAAAAATGAAGCAACTTTCCATCGCAATGCAACAGACCACGTTTCTTCATTATTAGATCAAACCTTTTCCCCTGCAAATTATGTTAATTCGTGTAATGAATATCACATTGATAGAAATGGTCAGAAAAAAGCGTTAAATAAATTCCTTGTCTTTGCTGACAGCCATGGGAAAAAACTTTACCCTTTTCTTTATGAAAAGCTCAACCTTAAATTCAGTGTGTGTACAAACAGTAAGGAAAACGCTCCTCTTAGGGTAAAATTGAATCTCTTCTAGCGACAGCAAAAAACTTGAGAAAAAAATGATTCTCTGCTATTTATAGGAGGCACAAATAATTTTGAAACTAATAATGATTTCAAAATGAATAGTGAATGTGCCAACGCATTTTTTGGTGATGTTGATAGTTTAATTGACTCAACCAGAACGCCCAAATTTAATCTTTTGTGCACTACCATACAGATATGATAAATCTGACATAATTAATAAGAGAATAGTTTTAATCAAAAATTTATCTACATGAACTGGTGACGAAGCATGAACATTGCCAATTCTTATCCCTTGATAGCTTAGATAGAACCCACACCAAACATGGTCTTCATCTCAATACTTTTTGGAAAGCGTAAACTCGTGAATTTAATCTCCTGTGTAATGAGCCCCATAAAAACTATTGAAGTAGTTCTGAAAAAAAATCGTGACGATCATACAAATTTTTAAAAAAAGTAAGATCTGGCATGATAGTTCTAGGGGCTAGGGTCATCCTAACCGAGGGTATAATTTCTCTTCTAATAATATTAACTGTATTAGCAGTAATTTAAACGCAATGATAAGACGAGATAGTTGCACACACTATCGATTCTCGGTCCAATCTCTCTAGTTTAGAGCAAACTAATGTGTATAATTTAAGCGTAGCCTCTAAGATTAGTAATAGTAAAAGCATAGATAGCTCGAGCATAGATAGTAAAAGCTCTGACAATGATATAAACAATATATCTGCAATTAACTTTCAATTGCCCCAAACCTTCAGTTTTTAGTAATCGTAACCCCAAAATTTAAAAATAGGCCTCTTGTACTGAACCTCAATTTGCCTGATGTAAAAATAAAAATAAAAATAATTCTCCTAATACTTGCACACTTGATGTATTAAATTTAAATATTAGAACATTGTTAATAAAGCTTTTTTGCTCCATGTTGAGCTCTCAAAGTTGAAAAATTTACCAGATGTCATTAACTTAACTGACCCATGGCTACAGAGTGGTAATCCCACAGTTATAGAAACTAAAAATGTCACTCATCCTATGCAAGGCCTGATAGGTCGGGGGGTGGTGCAGCAACTTATATGGTACATAGCGCCCAAGCTTTTGGTAATAATCAGGTCACTAAGTGTCAGAACATAGTCGGCAACTTAGAAATGAGTTGTATGTCCATTAAAAAGTTTAAACAGCTTTGTTCTCTCTAGTATACTGTACTTTGTATCATTTACCGTCCTGAAGGAAATTTCAATATATTTCTTGAATCTTTCGAGAAATTGTTAATTTTTCTTACAAATAAAAAATGCTGCTTCTTTATCTCAGGGGATCTTAACATAAATTTCTTAGTTTTGAAATGTCCTAAGGTCTTAAATTTCTGAATCTTCTTACAAGCTTCAACCTTGCTCCTCTTTTCCCCAAAAACGCCTTCAAGAGTAACGAAAAAAACATCTACTCTCATAGACAATTGCATTACTAATTTACCAGTCGTATCGACTCTAACTCATGACTTGGGTCTCTCGGACCACCGAGGCCAATTTGTAAAGATAGACAAAAGTGACTACTAGAAAAGGCCAAAAAAGCACAGCCATTAAAGCGCTTATGGACCTCTGAAAATAAGCTTACATTCTGTACCCAACTTGCCTACTCTCTTTCCAACTTTACTTCTAGCGTAAGTGATTTGTCTAAAAATTTTGAAAGTTTCAAAAAAAATCTACTGCACTATGGATACCTGTTTTCCATTGAAGGTTTTGGGGCAAAGGGGAACCAGAAAAAATGATAAATATAGTAAAGCAATCTTGATCTGAGTGAAGATAAGAAGAATTATTATATGCTGTATAAGGCAACGGGTGAAAAAAAGTACAAATGTGCAAGTAATAAGACAAACAAAAAACTTAAAAAACTTCTCTATGGGAGAAAAATTGAACAGAATGACTGTTTGATTGCTAACTCGAAAAATAGGAGCAAAACAGTGTGGGATATTATTAAAAATGAATCAAATGCTATTAGGGATTCACCCATTGAGTCAATAGAATTTGACGAGAAACCTATAATGACCCTCTGGAAATTGCTAATGTTTTCAACTTGCATTTGCCAATATTACAGCAAATCTATCCACAAACATTGATGAACATGAATCCCTCACTATCCTTGCATCTAGTATCTGTCGTACTCAAAGGGAACTAAACTTTTCTTTCAATCCAGTTGACCTAATTCAGCTACACTCTTGTTTAAAAAAACTAAAAAATAACACTCAAACGGGTGTGGTGACATACCAACTTTTTGTGAAGGATTATTTTTATATAGTTGGGCCCCTTTCCCCCTTAGACTTGATAAATTGCTGCCTTACCACTGGCGTTTTTCCTGACTTTCTCAAGCAGGCAAAAGTCACCCCTGTTTTCAAAAAAAGGGAAAAGAACTTCGCCTGATAACTACAGGCCCATCTCTGTTTTAAGTACGCTCTCTAAAATACTTGAAAGAATCATGTAAATCAGCTTAGTTGTTTTTTTGAGCAAAATTGTTTGTTAAATCCTATGCGTTTGGTTTCCGTCGTGGCAAGTCCACAATTCAGGCTGTTCAACGCCTTCTTGATAATGTATACAACGCATTTGAAGAGCGCGTCCCAGCAATTAGTATCCATTTTGACCTGTCTAAGGCATTTGATATCATAAAACCCTAGCCTCCCATTAAAAAATAAAGTTTATGGACTTGACAGGTCGCTATTAAGCTGCTGAAATCGTATCTCTGTGGTCGCAAAAAAGTAGTAAAAAACGACAGTATAAATGGTCCAGTGTTTTTGGACCCAGCTGAACTCCTTGTAGGCGTGCCCCAGGGCTCGGTCCTGGGGGCCCCTTTCTATTCCTTTTTTTATAAAAGACCTCCCAAAATTTTTTTAAATTTCCCACTTATTTATTCGCCGATGACACATCGTCCTTTACTGTGGTAGAGATGCAATTCCTCAGCTTAGGGAAATCTACAAAAAAATATGCCACTGGTTCAAAGTGAATGGACTATTCTTAAATGAATCAAAAAACCCCGGCTATAAGTTAGCTCTAAAAGACCCTAGTATCCCCCCAGGAACTGTGTTAAATTTAAATGATGTATTTAGCTTAAAAACTGTCTCATCTGCAAAATTCTTAGGCCTATTAATTGATAGCAAACTCAGTTGGTCAGAACATATTGATTGCATTACAGGGGCTATCCAAAAACAGATATGGCCCTTAGAAACCTTGTAAAAATTGTCTCTCCTAGCATAGCGCTGACTTTCTACCATGCTAGTATTGAATCTCACTTTAGGTACGGGATTGCCCTCGGGGCAGAAGTTCACAAGCTGAGTCCCTTTTTATCCAACAAAAAAAAATTATTGTTTCTTTTCTGTAAACCTTACTATTACCACTGCAAAGATCTTTCATTAAACATGAGCTGCTTACCATCCCTTCACTGTACATCTTTGAGTGCATCAGCTATGCAGTTGGTAATGGCATGTTAACGCCGGATGACCTGGTCCCAAAGCATTCTTTTAATAGTCGGCATAATAACATAAAAAATCACAAAATCACTCTAGTAACTTCTGAATCCAACATCAAATTCTCTTCTATTCAACTTTTAATGCCCTGCCACCCTCAGTCAAAAACACTTTAGAAATGGGGATTTCTCAACTTTTTTCCGACTACTTCATTCTCTCCTAATTAAACAAGCTTTCTATGATCTAAAAAAATTTATAAATGCTAGCTACAAAATAACAACTGTAAAAATTTAAATGTAACAACTGTATTTGTTGATTTGTACCACAGTACGTAAATTTTTAATGCACCGTATAATGTAACCATGTAATTTGACTTGTACCACAGCTATTAATTAAAGGCATCATTGTACAAAAATTGTAAAATAAAATAAATAAATAAATATTTTACATGGTTTTTTCACCCTTCCCCCCGATTTTATGCCCCTCAAAATGTTACGCCCCCCTCCCCGCGCTGCGGGGGCGCTATTTTCGCCTCTGTAACATAAAAAAAAGAGGACATTTTGACGTTTTTTTCTCAGGTACTAAGTACCCTAAATTTTTGAGAAAATAAGCTACATTTATAATGATGGATAACAATGAATGTATTTTCAAATTCACATAATCAAAAAATACGATGAATAGGTCAAGAAATTATAAATCTCTAAATGTTTTTCTTCAAGAAAAATAACATCCCTACAAAATATTTCAAATTGATAACAAAACTTAAATTACAAAAATATAAAACCATTCAACATTTGAAGCAGTGGCATCGCTGGATTCCTATACCAGAGATTGGGGGGGGGGATATGAAAAATTTCCATTGGGGGATTAGGGGGGCAAGCCCCATAGGGAGGGTCAAAAGATCCTCTCACAGACAATTTTGAAAATGTAAAGTTCCTCGGGCAAAATTTCAAGCTATTCCCGAGAGAAATTTTGTTGAATATTTCTGACAAATAATGAAAAGATATCTTCAGTGGCGTAGCGTGAAATTTGGCAACGTTTTAATGCTTCCATTTAGACCCATGTAGAAGGTCAAATGCGAAGTTGCTCACCGAACACCCCAAAATTTCGATTTTTTCAATGGCTTTTTAAAAGGACACATTACAACGTTTCCAAATTGCACGCTACATCACTGGATGTCTTAGCTCATCGTTGCAAAATGAGAAAAAGCTAACAGGAGGAATTCTGGGACCAAAAGATGTTAGGTCCTGAACGTAACTTACGCACCGTCATGTGATGTGCATAAGCTCTCTGATTCAATTTGGGCACACTGCCGGAACTAAATATTTTTGGTCCCACGTACAGCAACATTCACTTGGTCAATCTGGAAAGTTTGATTTTTTGTACGTATATTGGTGCACTTGCTTCAGCTTGATCTCTGCATTATACAAGGGGGTTGACACAGCTGTCAGGGAGCGTTCGTTCTCAATCCTTTCTCTCCTTTTCTTCTTTTTTCACCTTCAGAGCTGCCGTTTGGCATTTAATAAATGTCATTTTCCAATTCACCGATGATTCCACCGGTTGAGAAAAGATTACACAGTTCAGTTCAGTGTATGACTGTACTGGACAAAAATACTCTGATCAGTAATCTTTTCTCAACTGATAAAGTTGCCGATGACTTCAAAAACCTTGCGGATATTTCAATTAATTAACTGCGTTTCCACCGATTGAGAAAAGATTACAGCTCAGAGTAATTCCGTGCAGGACAATCATACACTGAACTGAACAGTGTAATATTTTCTCAACCGGTGGGGTCATTGGTGAATTGAAAGATGCCATCAATTATACGCACAACAGCGGCTCTGTAATCTCCATACTTATGTGTTTAAGAACAGAGGGGAAGGGAGAGAAGGCGGAAGGGAGGAAAAAGAGGGAGGGGAGGAGTCGCCTCCATCCCTGCGATACCACTGATTTTACGTTAAATTATGGTGAAGTAAGTAAATTTTGAAAACGAAGTCAAAGTACTCAAAGAAAAGAAAATAGAACCAGTTTATTTCTACACAGAACTGACCATTGACCAATTGGACACATTTATCCTAAACAGACTTACCAGTATTCCTACATTGCCATTTAATATCAATTTTAAATTCCCTTCAAAATAATCTGACGGACAAAATTGCTTGTAATTTTCAGGAACAAGACTTAAGGGGAGATGTAACAGTTTTGGTCAAAAATTTCACATTTTTTTTTTTTTATTGTTATCTAATTTGATAGGGGATATTCTGCTGAGTAAACCAATATAATATAGTATATACTTTTTTCTCCAATTATATTTTTCATACTTTTTTAAAAGTGCTGATTCAGGATGTAATTAGTCACATTTTTGAGAGAAAACGCAGGTTTCCCGAAAGTTTGGTTTTTTCATCTATCTGACCCATTATCTCAGGAACTAAAAGAGCTAGCTTCCTGATTTTTTTATTAAAATGTTCAGAATTTTAAGGACTACAAATGGAACTAAAAGCTTTTATATACATTTAAAACTGTGTTTTTGAATAACTGTCCATTGAGAAAAATAAATAGCTTTTTTTAACCAAAGTTCAGCTTTCTGAAAACTTTATTTCAAACGCATGGATCTACATCATTCTAGTTCCAAAGCTTCAAGACGTACATAAAAGTATGCATACAAAATTTTAGGAAATATGTCCAACCATTGCTGACTAAAAGGGACCTGAAGTGGGTCAATTTTACATGTATTTCATCTGTTCCATCTCCCCTTCACATAGAGAAGAAAAGCTCCTGGAAGTTTCGAGAAATTCTTTGCACTAGATCTAATTTTATACTAATAGTAAAGTCAAAGTGAAAATGGCAACATCAAAAGTCTTCCCTTCAGTATAAATGAGTCCAATAAAGACATGATTTAGGATATTTGTACGTTTATCGTTTATCGATGATGTATGCTCCAACAGAGTTTGCTGATTTACCAGCTCAGAATCTTCATTTCAATAGATTGACTTAAGTGTGATTGCACTTTAGTCAGGATTTCAACTGGATTCTTTAGAAAATATTAAAAAGTTGTTCTTCTTGACCAAATCAAAAATTGAAGGATCTTTTTCAGGAAAAATTTAGTTTAGTTTGACACATAGACACATAAGTGCGCGCAGTAAATTTTGCATGGGTACCTCTCAGGATGAACGGAAATCACAGTGAATATTAT
>VMOF01000170.1:0-10000 GCA_011764245.1 Trialeurodes vaporariorum
TTTTTTTTTAAGCCAACTCCTGTGTTCGGGGGGTTTGCTTTCCCTCTGCAGCACGGGAGGGTCTGAAAGGCCCCAAGAAAAAATGGCTTCGAGAGCAAAGATAACTCGCAGGCGAGCACGAGAGAGCCCAGTCCATACTTTAGTGAGTCTATGCTCCGTGTCGTGGAGGAGCTAATGAATGTTTTTCACTTTCCGTTCCCTCATTTAACTCGATTTATTTTTACGGGCCCCCCGGCCTCCGCCCCCGCCCCTCCACCCTTTATCTCCTCTCCCGCGGCGCCGCACAGAAAGCGAATTTGAGAGATGGGTGAGGATGTGATTGACGCTGATTAGAAACAAAAACAAGAGAGTAAGTAACAAATTATGTCGGAAATAAAGAAACGCATTGTTGCCATGTAGATTATATACGATATTCCTCCCTTTTCGACTTGTCCTTGAAATGGGTCTGTTGCATACTTTTGCTACAACAATATAGACCTTGATTCTGATGTAAAATGCGGCGAAAATAACGATGCGCACATTAAAAAACGTTCAAAATAAAATCTTAACTCAGGAAATTACTTCAATTTCAAACAGCCCGCGCTACATAGACACTATTTGCACCGGTATACTACTACATAGAGGGAACCCCCGTGCTAAGTAAAAAAATCGTAACTAAAAAATGGTGGACTTTCTTTTTTAATACGTAAAATAGAAGCTGCATTTGCTGTCTGATCTTTTCGGATTATCAAAGATTACAAAATAATATAAGAAATGTACGCATCTAAACGAAACATTCCAATGTGTGTAAGTTCTGTTCATGTTTACGTAAACGAGATGGTTCCATCTATGTAGCTATAAGTCGGTGATATAGAGTCTAGTGTAGCGCGGGCTGTTTGAAATGTAAGGTATCTGAGTTATGAGTGGATTTTGAAAGTTTTTAATGTGCGAATCGTTATTTTCGCAGAATTTTACGTTAGAAACAATGAGTTATATTGATGTAGCAAAAGTACGCAACAGACCCATTTAGCCAACGAGCTATACACTAAGAGAATTCCTTTTTTTTAAAAATCCAAAGTGCATTTCGTTTCTGTTAAACAGTGCTGCCTTTTTGCGTTTAGTTAATAATATTTTTTTAATCCACCGATGATTCCACCTATTGAGAAAAGATTACACATTTCAGCTCAGTGAATGACTGCACTGCACGAGAAAATACAAATCAGTAATCTTTTCTCAACCGGTTAAGTCGTCGTCGATGACTTTAAAAAACTTGCGGATATTTTACTAGTTAAACGGCGATTGTACCGATTGAGAAAAGATTACAGATCAGAGTATTTTCGTGCAGTACAGTCACATACTGAATTGAACTGTGTAATATTTTTTCAACCGATGGAATCATCAGTGATTTGAAAAATGCCATTAATTATACGCAAAACGGCAGCTCTGCAGTTAAAGAAACTGCACAATGAAAGATTGACTGAGGGAGAATTCCTTTAATCCAAGGAAAATGTCTGCTGCTACAAGTAAAAGATTCCTTGTTGTGACAGTGATTCTCCTTCATGCAACAGAACTATACTTCGCGCAAGGAAAACTGTCACAAGTAAACGTGTTTCCTTATTTTTAAAGAAGCGATTTCTCTCAGTGTAGCGATAAAGAGGATTTATTGGGCGTATTATTGAAACTTCAAAGGAGGCAGATATTGGTTTTAAACGGAAGTGCAAATGTTTAAGAGTGGCTGTATCTAGACTCAGAAATCGATAATCGATATAATTGTTTCTTTTTGAAGGATTGATGAAATGATCTAAATTTTCTCACCTGAACGGTTAGGTGAACTAAAACACCTTGCACTTTCATTTAAAACCAATTTACACTGAATTAATTACAATTTTTGATTTGAGTTTAAAAAAGTGGGACAAACGAACCGGAATCAGATCGTCCATGATGTCACACTTCGGGATAGGACTATTAACACTATCAGCCTCTCTATTGGTAATTGAACCTCGTGTTGTGTATGACTGTATATTGCATGAAAAAACTGAGATCGTTAATCTTTTCTCAACCGGTGAAGTCTTCCTTCGACTTTAAAATAATATGTGTATATATCTTGATATAATTCACTGATATACTGCGGCTCTTGCAAACTTTTTCTATAAAAGCAAATAAATGGTCCATTCTGATGTGAAGACTAGCAAAAATCACGGAAATTACATTAAAAAGTCTGAAATTAAATAATAAACTCTCAAAACTGCCATTACGGCTTTGAAACACATTTTTCCATTTTTGTCGGAAAAAAGTACATAAAACGTACAAAAATAATTTCAGATCCTCAAAGAACAACCCATTGCCGACATTTTTGATGATCTAAATTTTTCTTTTCCAGAAAGCCCAAAATTTTTGGGGTTATGGGCCCTTTTGGGGGACAATTTCAATCAGCCACTGTGACCACAATTAATTTTCTATATTTTTCAAAAAACTAAAATGCAGTAGCGTCATGTTGACTTACTAGCCTGTTTGATCAAACTGCTTGAGCGTGTACGGGGATGTCTATTGTCTATAGGCTGTTCAGGTGAAGAGCGGGAAATTCAAAACTACCCAATCAGATGTTGATTTAACGTTAAAAAAAAAAAAAAAAAAAAAAAAAAAAAAAAAAAAAAAAAAAAAAAAAAAAAAAATCCAAACCAATCAGATTTATTCCTGGATTCTAAATTTCCCGCTCGTCATTAAAACGCAGTTTATACTACTGAGCGGCACAGAGCTGGTTTCCCGCGCCGCCACTGTCGATGTCGCCGCGCGCCCGCAGCCACTGTCTCCAGAATTGTATGAAAAAAAGGAGCAATTTATCAACTAAACACAAGATGTGGGGTCAGGCGAGGAAAGACAAGCCGGGGTAGGCAAAAGTCGAGGAATTCTCGCTGTCTCTCTGTCATTTTGGTTTCCTTTTGTTGCCGCGAAAGTGCAAAGACGTTCTCGCCCGGAGGAGCTCACCCGCACCCTACTCGCCTCTCTCTTCCTCTCGCCCTCTCTCTCTCTCTCTCTCTCTCTCTCTCTCTCTCTCTCTCTCTCTCTCTCTCTCTCTCTCTCTCTCTCTCTCTCTCTATCTATATCTGTCTATTTCGCTCTCTCTCTCGCACTCACTCACACGCCCTCTCTCTCTCAATTCTCTACCTCTCTCTCCCACCCCCCCTTCTCTCTCTCCCTCCCTCTCTCTCTCTCTCTCTCTCTCTCTCTCTCTCTCTCTCTCTCTCTCTCTTTCTCTCTCTCCACCAATCTTCCCGCACACTCGCACTCTCGTCATACATCTTACGAACGCATATACGTCGGGAAGACAGTGGTCGGATGAACTGAACTGAAGCCAGTGGCGGAACCAAGATATCCTCCATCTCTCTCATTTCCCTTTTGAATGCATAAGTAGAAAAAGGAATAAAAGAGGACGTTTTATCCCCTTGTCTATCATTGTCTCACATGCGCGTTTAAATGAAAATAAGAGAGAGATAGATAATTTCTCTTCGTTCCGTTACGGACTGAAGCTGTTTTTCTCCCACTTCTCATTAGCACTCTCGACACGAATCCTTCATCATCTTTTAAAAGTCCATTTTTGCTTTTGTTGTTTTTCCTCTCATTGTCTTTCGCTTTTCTTTCTTGATTTTATTCGTTTGTTGTGCATGAAGTCCCTAGATGTGTATCTACCACTAGAGGATACAAGAGTGTAAAGACTGGAAAATTGCGCGTTTTCAAGTTTTCTTCACCACAAGAGTCACAGCAGAAAACGCCTGCATTTATTGAAGTATGCAATTTCAACGTATAAATGCATTGCTGGCTACATTGAGTGCATAAGCACAAAACTGAAAACGTTAATACTGAATTATAGCTACACCTGATCTTTTAATTTTTCCTTAGTGATAATCAGTGGCGTAATCTTAGGGGGGCATGGCCTTTTTGCCCCTCCAATATTTGAGGAGGGGGGCAAAGTATCATTTTTCCCCCCAATAATTTGATGAAAAAGAAGAGGAAAAAAGAGGGAGGAAGAAAAGAAGAGACGGAAAAACACACAAAAATAAAGAAAGAAAGGAATAGTTACAGGAATCGAGAAGCAAAAATGGAAAGAATAATAAAGTGGCTCTATTTTACCCTGAAACTCCGCATAAAGTAAATCTAAAGTGAAAAATCCCTCTGTTCACAATGAAATAAAGAAAATATACATTATGAGTCTAGGTATTAACTTCTGTTCTGTCGGTTGGTTATTTATGAAAATTCAATTGCTTAAAATATAGTCTGAGAGAACCCAAATGTTCAAATTTTTCCGGTTGAATACCCCCAGATTCCCTATTACTGGACAGTGCCCCCCCCCAGATTCCCCAAAGTATCGGACTATTTGCTACCCCCTCGCCTCAAAAAGAATCTCAAATTTTACGCCACTGAGCGGAACATTACATTTATTGCAGTTTTAGATTTCCAGAAGACTTCTAAACGTGAGGAACAGTTTCCCAAAGCCTAGAAATATCAGCTTCATCAATAAGCTGAAAGTCTAAACTGAAAATTCCCTTTTTGTCTGAGAAATGAAGAAAATAAACGTAAGATTTATTTTTAATTTGTTTAAATTTTGTGGCATTTTTATGCGATAACATTGCTTAATACAACGTCTGAGAGAGCCTGAATTCTCAACTTTTTCCGGGAGAGGACCCCCGGAACCCCCTCTTACTGGGGGGGGGGGGGGGGGTTTACAGTGCATCTCTCAAAAGTTGATTTGCCCCCCCCCCCTCAATAAAAATCCCAAGTTTACGCCTCTAGTGATAATTTATAGTCGAGAACATATTTCTCACCATTTGGCGTCTTCCAGGACCATTTTGGTTCCATGTCTCTAGGAGTGTAAGTGTTGACAACCATTATGAATCTGTGAATACAAACCACATTTGCTTAGATATACCCATGTGCGGAGCCAGCAATTTGGCAACTGTGGATTCTTCCCATCTGAATGTATGAGAAACAATCGATTCTTGAGGAGGCCATGGCCCAATTTCTAATCGATTGTTTCTCAAACATTCAAATGAGAAGAATCCACGATTGCCAAATTGCTCGCTCCACCCATGTAGATACCGTCTAACCCGTACCTTTAGAATGCTGGGAGTGGAGAGCGCCCGTAAGGCGTATAGTGCCTGGAACGTCTATTATCGTCGCAATCTTGATTTTAGTCCTGAAATGTCCAAACAATTCCACGATTCTATCCACCGTGCTTCGAAGTTATTTGAGTATATGGAAACGCGCATGGGTGCCCACAGGGGGGGGGGGCAGGGGGGGGGGGGCAAGGGGAGGGGCACTTGCCCCCCCCTCCCCCCCCTGGAATTCAAAACAGTCAAAATTTCGCGAAGAAAAATGAAAGGACCGAAAGAATATGAAACATGAATCTAAGGAGTAATATAGTTGACGAACTTTATTATTAGTTTATGTTGTAATTTTAACTCTTTTTTTGCAAGGAATAGTAGAATTATACATTTACTTACCATTATTATCATCTGATGTCCGTTTATTCATAATATCAAACACGTCAAAATTATTATTACTATTCGGATGCACCTAAAATGGCTTAATAATTGTACACTATTTGTATGAGGGGGGGGGAGGTCTCCCCTTTTTCCTCGGGGGGGGGGGGGGGGTTCTCCCTTGACCTTCCATTGGGGTTCAACAATTTTGCCCCCCCCCCTTGGAAATTTTTCTGCGGGCGCCCATGGAAACGCGAAGTGTATGTTTTTCTAACCTGCTGTTAACTACATTTGATGGTATACTGAGGGAAATAATTGTTTTTAAATTATTTTTGCATTTCTAGGCTCTTTTGGGTTAACCCGCCTTTCTAGTGCGCAATAACGGATTTGAGTTTTTTTCAGATTTGATTAAACCATTCAAAAGAGGACACTTATCTAAGAACTTTGATGGGTCATCACTCAACTTTTTGTAAATGTCCATATAGATTTCATTGAATACCATGTTAAATTAAGTGGAACAACATGTGTACACTCATTGACTAAAAGGGTAAAAATAGACCCCAAAAAATTGTCATGTAAATCGATGCATTAGTAAAGAAGAAAACAGGTGGCTAATATAGCTATCCACTGCCCCAAATGCTATCCACTGCCCCAAATGCCCCAAATGTAGCAATGTTTTTCCCCACCCATTTTCTAATATCAGGATTAAGTTATTAAAGGATATAAAGTATAGAGTTATTAAAAATGGCAACCTTGATTTTTGCCATTTAAACCTATATGCAAAAGTATCGATTTCTATGAGGGGTTCGCTGAATCTTTTGGGGGTCGATTATTTTACATATAGGTTTAAATGGATAGAATCCGTTATTGCCAGCTTGCTCAAGCCACCACTGACGGGAATTCGAAAATAGCACAAAGCGCGCCAAACTCCGAAAGTTTGGCAATTCTGTTCAAAATGGCAAGGTATGTTTCTCAACCAATATTATAATTACTGTGTTTTGATTTCTTTTTGAACCGCTTAAAAGCCGCGAATTTGATCCTCTTCGACCGTGGGTGCTCGGCTTTAGAATTTTCCGGACTGAAATTTAGCACGCGGAATATCGATGTCCGGTTCGAGTCATCAGTACATCAGATTTGGACAAATAAAATGAATATAAATCATTAAATAAATAAATAAATTTTATGTATCCGTCATTTTTTTTTTTTTTTTTACTTCCCCGGCGTAGCGACATTATGTCGGTTTATCTTTTGAATATCTTTCACAGATCCGCAGTGGCGACTCGGGTAATTTGGCAACAATGGTTCTCCTCTATTTGATTCTATGTAAAACAATCGATTTGACAGTGAAGCAGCGCTTCACCAACAATCGATTGTTTGACATAGATTCAAATGGAGGCAAAACATTGTTGCTAAATTGCGCACGAGCCGTCACTGCAGCACCGGTTCCTTTTCCTTGATTTATTTACGGTCCGCTAAGTTATTTATTAAAGTATCCTAAAGTAAATTTAAACATTTCTATCCCATTGTAAATAAGCTTAATACATAATCATGCAGTCGTCTAATTGTACATATATGTTAAAACAATGTGTTGAAAAAAAAATAATTATTAAAACTATACTTTTGTGATTTGCATCATTAAACTCGGAATTTTCGGGATAAACTGCACTGGCGATAAAAGTGGATTTATATGATTGTGACAGGTTCAGGTTTTCAAACCTGGCAATGCCGCGCCTTAACGGGATTTCGGCTCTGAGTTTAGACAAACAAGTCTGTTAAAGCGCCACGTTTAAACTTAAGCCAAAAGCCCGCGAGTCAAGCAAGGCTCGTTGCCTACCGTTCCCGTTGTTCGCCTCTATATATATGTATATGCTCAACTGCACTGGTTCAGTTGGGCTTAGTTTCAGTTCAGTTCAGTTGAATTAAGTTGTTGCACCTGACAAGATAATATTTGCTCGTTCAAAGAACTCGCCTACCTCCGCGCCAAGTCACCTTTCTCTCAAGCGGATTTATATATTATATACATTCTATTTTGTGTACATCATCGTTCTCGTTGTTGTATCCCTGAGCGCAGTTGCCAATTTTATGAATTAAAACAATAATCATCACTAAACAATCGGACAATTTACGTTGTCAAGTGCCAACGGAGCAGCGAAGTGAGTGCGGTCCCCGCTAAACATTCCGTGAAAATTATGTGCAGTGCAATTTATTATAGCAATTAATTTTAAAAAGCGCCTCGTGTGAACAGAGTCAAACACACTATTTCATTCTTGAATACTCTATAAATTGTTAGAAGAGCCATAAAAAAACAACAACAACTTTCAATGGGGTTCGATGACACCAAACAGACGAAACTGTCCCCGAAAAAAGGCCGGTTCGGTGGGGGGAGGGGGGGGGGGTTAAAAAAAGGTAGTTACATTTCAAAATGTTTAAAATCAAAAATGTCCGACCAAATTCATAGGAATGAATGGTACCAGAGACAAATAGAGACCGTGCACTCCCTATTCTTCCCGTGGTTGCGCGCGGTGTCCACTTTTCGTGAACTACTTTTGTCGGGACTCATCGGCCTCAACAATCAACCTTCGCATAATGTTGGATGGTGAAGCTCAACAAAAGGCTGTGATTGGTCCGCGGTCCCGGAAACGGAAACAGGTTTTGCTCGGCGAATGCAAAATACGTGCTCATCAGTCAACATTATGCGAATGTTGGCTGTTGTTTAGATGAGTTCCGAACAAAATTGAACCACGAAAAGTGGACACCGCGCGCAGGAATAGTGCAAGGTCTCTATTTGTCTCTGAATGGTACCTACAAACCTGCGTAGCTCCGTCATAATGGCTTTAATTTCAAAGGAATTTTGTTAGTCTATAAGTGAATTTCGTTATTATTCAATGAGTTATACAACGTAGTTTTTGCATGGTTTTTACGCAAAAATTAACAATCCAATCGCATACAGCAAAAGTTGGCGAGAGCCCCATTCTCAAGTTAAGTCCCAATCAAGAACACGGATGAAATAAGTAGAATGTGTCACAGACACGAATTTGGCTTCAGCGGCCACAATTTAAATCAGTTTTTCCCCCCCCCTTTTTTTTCAAGGGACACAATCAGATTGTGCTAACGTCCAGTGGCGTAGCTAGGAATTCTACAAGGGGGGGGGGGCAAAGATGAAATGTTGGTAAAATTTCTCTGAAAACGTAATAAATTACCTTTTTAGGGCAAATTTTGCTGTCAAGAGGGAGGGGGGATATAGACCCCATGGACCCCCCTCTTGGCTACGCCACTGCCAACGACACAATCGTATCGTTGTTTTCGCAGAATTTTACGGACGAATCTAAGTTTTATATACTGTTCAGTGGCGTAGCGTGCAATTTGGCAACGTTGTAATTTATCAATTTAAACCCATTAAAAATATCGAACTATAGGGTTTTCGGTGAACGCCTTTGCATTCGACCTTATACCTGGGTTTAAATGGACACAAAGCAGCGTTGCCAAATTGCATGCTACGCTACTGACACTGTTGTAGCACAAGCTAACAGACCCATTCCATTAAATTCCAATTTTGTTGCCATTAATTTTTAAGATCGCTTCTATTTGTATAAATACTTGAGTATTATTAGATTTTCTGTAATTAATTTTAAATTAATTAAAAGAAAAAAAAATCTACATTCGACACGAGCCTCCAAGATACTTGGAGCCCCTGAAGTAAATCATTATTCGTGAGGGTCCGCTATTTACCCTGGAACAAAAACTTTTTCGTCGAACACACATTATGGGAGTCACGTCCTCGTCCACTGCAGATGAAAGTGTTCGGAACACTTTCTATATTACGATGAAATGTCAAATACTCCGAGGCGTATTGGTCAGATCGAGCAGAAAAATAAACTGTAGGAAATACCCTATACGAACACTTTCTCACAACAAATTTAATCTGGGGTAGACCCTAGACCCCCATTAGCCAATTTAATATTCTAGGGAAGGCCCCCGGACCCCCATTGGACATTTTTATCCAGATCTAAAGATCCATTTTTGAAATATTTAAATTTTTCCTTTTTTTGACCCATCTTCCCATTGATTTTAACGGAATCCATTTTTCATCGATGCCTAACCCAAAAATTAAAATTTCAAAACAAAAAAAAAAAGTCCCTCTGGGGAATAATAAAAGCAACAGCTCTGCAAAATTTAAATGCAAATGGATCAATAGTTCAAAAGTTATGCTGGGTTTCACGTTTAAATGGCTACAGACAGACGGATCGACGGACAGACATACGTACGCCATGGAAAAATTGTGCATTTACATTTTAAATTCACGTATGGTGAAAAAATATTGAAATTTTTTGGATGAATATTATTTAGAATAGATTAAGTATGATGAGAGCCAATTATTTTGTAATCCAGTGGCGGCTCGTGCAATGTGGCAACACTGGATTTACTCCATTTAAAACTGTGTAAAATAATCGATTACATGGTGAGGCGCAGCGCCTCACCTAGTATCGATCTTTTTGCATACGTTTAAATGGCAAAAGTGCACGGTTGCCAGATTGCACGAGCCG
>VMOF01000171.1:0-11274 GCA_011764245.1 Trialeurodes vaporariorum
CGGAAGTTTTTGGATACGCCAAAAAATAGTTCCTATCAAGTTAGAAGCATCTGCCGAGTTTTTTTTTTTTTTTTTTTTTTTTTTTGCTGCAATCGACCAAAAGTTAGGAGGGGGGACCTTTGTTACTCCCTGTATAATCTTCCAGATGGCTTACCTACGAGTTTGAGGAGGTGTTTGCAAACATTATTACGAGGTGTTCGCCCCCTTGCCACTGCTACTTGAATTTCGTGTTGAGTCGCATCGCAATAGAAGCCGCATTTTTTTTTAATCGTCCCACACGTAACACAACCGGCTCTTCGTGGATTGGGACAAAGCGCTCTCTCATTCCATGGTAGACTGTTATAAGTGTCCCTCGCTGCTTTGCAGTCTTGCTTAGCCAGCTGATAAATTGATGATTTGTGAGTTCTTCTTCCCATGCTGCAACGCATTACGGACACAGACGACAAAATCGAGCACTGGTCGTTTCTTACATATTCTTCTAATTGTCTTCTGATTACTCTGTTAATGGATTCGTAGTGCTACAACGGAAAAATCGTTATTTCATTAAATTTATCTGTCATAAGCTGAATAGATAAACCAAGAAAATATATATTTTTTTAATGGCCCGATTACAAACTGTACTTGACTAGGCAGGGGCAGATTTACATCTCTTATTGAGGCCTTACGCAATCTTGAATTTGAGGCCCTCTAGAAGAAAGGTAGGGTGTCTGGGGGATGTTTCCCCAAGAAATAATGAAGGTTGAGAGGGGGGAGTCCAAAATTTTAAAAAAAATACTCAAAAAAACTCCAATCGTGAATCATTGTATTTCCGCCCTTTTTCCCATCCCTTTTCCATTCCTTTCTTTTCTTCTACTTCCTCTTTTTCTTTTCCTTTTCTTCTCTTTTCCTTTTTTTCTCTTTTCCTTTCCTTCTCTTTTTCTTTCCGTCAGGAATTCAGGCTTCCTTTAGGCCTGAGACCCTACGCAGTTGCGTATTTCGCGTAATGGCAAATCTACGAGTATGCTACTTTTGATCAAAGAGATGCGAGAAATAAGAGTGATTTTTTAGAGATGTCTGCGAAAAAGCATTCTTCAAGATGGTTTGCGGAAAAACTCTTATTACCGGCGTAAAAATTACCGACAGAAAATGCGAGTTCCAGCACCAAAAACTAGAATTTATGAGAAATACTAACCTTATTTTAAAATTTTTTTAGCGCTTTTAGTTCAAAAGTTATGACGATTTAAACTTTTAATATATTTTCGCATATTTGCGTGGGATGGGTAAACTGTAAAAACTGTCTGTTCAGAAGCGGTCTTTACATAGTCACGGAAAAGTGCATTTTCCAACCGTAAGCAAATTTTGTAAACAAAATTGAGGAAACCAGATAGAGAGCCCTGGCTCCGAGAAATCTGTTGCATGTTTTAGATTTTGTCTATATATGCTATGCTAGTTTTCCCCCAAAGAGATGTGAGAAATTTGAGTAACTTTTTAGAGATGTGCTGCAAAAAAAAATTTTTCGCGAAGGTTTGGAAAAACTTTTCATACGGGCGTGAATATATGACCACCAACAAATTTGAGCTTAAATATAAAAAACTAGCCGTTCCAAGCACCCTACGGGTGCCCTCCACGGCCAGCATTCTAGGGTTACTCCGCGCCGCTTACGGGCTAGTTGGTAGTTGGTAAAAAATGAAAAAATGAAACGGAGAATTGATGCTGAGAATTAAAGAGATTAAAGTGTATATGTGAGCGCAAAGCGCTTGCACTTTCCTGCATTAAATAAATAAAAAAAATATTTATATTGCCGCGCAATGCGTAAAAAGAACCAATGAGACGCTGAGGATACCAAAATAAAAGCGTTGAAAATTGAAGAGGAATTAATAGAGAAGCGAGTACTTAACGGTGACAATCTACGGTAAAAATAAATGCACAATTGCGCTAAGAATGTTTTCTTTACAAAAAAAAAAAAAAAAAAATTAAATCAAGAACATACTGCAAAATATTGGGATCGTAATTCAACGATCCCGAGTAATGTAAGTCGAAATAATAAACATTTAAAGAATAAAATTAAAAGAGAGGAAAGAAGAATAAAGGCAAAAGAATGGTCAATACGAAGAATCGGAGTGCGTTAGTCAGAGACAAATAGAGACCCAGCGCACAAAGCTTGCGACAGGTGTCCACTTTTCTGGCTCAATTTTGGTCGGAACTCATCGGAACAACAGCCAACTATTGCCTACTGTTGACTGATGAGCGTGTGTTTTGCATTCGAAAAGCAAAACCTGTTTCCGTTTCCGGGACGGCAAACCAATCACAGCCTTTCGTTGAGCTTCACCGTTCAACAGTAGGCAATGTTTATCGTTGGAGCCGGTGACTCCCGACCAAAACTGTGACCGCTAAACTTGCTTCACTTTTTTAACATGGAAAGCATATACGGAGTGCGTGCTGGATCTCTATTTGTCTCTGGCGTTAGTTGAGAGGGATGAGCGTCCGTAAGGAGTGAGAGAGAAGGTTGCGGGTACGGGCGAGCGACAGAAAAATTTTAAAGAAAGAACGAAGTAATCAGTGCGCAAGAGATGAGCGACGAACGAACCTCCCCCCTTCACCACTCTCGCTGCACTGACTGATCAACTGATAAGAGTGATAAGGTGAGACTCTGCCGAGCGTAGAGGTGGAGGGGTGGGGGTGGAGCAGAGAATCCAGCTCAGGCGGTGGCGCGGAGCATCTCGTCACCTCGCTGTCCATGCGTCTAATGAGTTTTCACTCTTATTTTAAAATTCAATTTGCGGCGCTCACAGACAACTTCTTAGAAAACTAATTTGACAGATTTTTTCTAAATACCCTAAGGAATCATCATGTCAAATTTGAGGGAAATCGCTTCGGCCAATTTTCTGGAAATAGAAAAAACATTTTGGAGGGACGCCAGCTTTATATATATAATAATAATAACTAGAGAGTATGAGAAATCCGACCCTGGCTTTGAAATATTTTTAGTTCTTTCAGTCCAAATATTATGACGATTTGAACTTTTGTAATTTTTTCGCATTTTCGAGCGGAATGATCCAGCGCGTCAGGTGCGCTGGTTTTATTACGGGACAGTCAGTAAATACATATTTAATATAATTAAGTCAAAGTATATGTTTGAGACAGACTCTTTGCAACTCTCTTCAACTTCTCTTCTCAACACAGAAAGTTGTTATTAGATGGGACTTTCTCTTTCTGCGACCCCCTCATTGGACCGTCAAATTGGAATTTTGTTAAACGCATTTATTGAATTTGCGTATTGAGACTTTTCGACCTTTCAACGTGATTTTCATGCAATTTTACGCATAGGTACTGACCTTCCATTTTCCCGAAAAATGTACCATGGATTATTTTAAATTGATTTATAACAGATGTTAACCTCGGGGACAATGATTTCCCCGAACTGAGATTTTGGCCCGTCTACAATTCTAGAGATGAAAGTGACATAGCAGTATAAATAAGGGTCATATGAGTGTGCGTGTGAGGAAGATAGTTTGGAACGCTCAACAAACTTTTTCACCGGATGACGTTATTATTCTATGAAACCGTCTATTGAAATTCTAATTCTTAGTTCAGAGAGACACTCTGACACAGTTGCTCTTAATCTTATTTAAAACCCTAGTTTTATTGAATTAATTAGAATTTTTGATTTAAGGCTCAAAAACAAGATACAAACAAACCCCTTGCTAAGCCTCACTTTGGGGTAGGTCTGGTAATATGGTATCGCCCGGGTCCCTCTAAAGCTGTAACTCAGCGGTTCCCCAACTAAATCTCACGCGGACCTTCAAGAGGGGTCCGTGAACCTTATCGCGGCCCTCTTTGTAGAAAAGAGAGTTAATTTTAATTAAATTGTGCTGAACTTTAATTTCGTACGGCGGAGAAAAGAATAAGAACAATAACACGGAAAAAAATACTGGTAGAATATACCATCTGCATAGCTGATTTTGGAGTCTGCTATTAAGTATGGCAAAGTTTACCATCATATGGTAAATAGAACATGCTTTGCGGTAAATTAAGATGACCTGTTGGTACATTTCACGACAAAGTACGACCGTACGTGCTGCATTCACCATATGATGGTAAAATTTACCATACTTGATAGCAGACTCCAAAATCAGCTTTGCAGATGGTAAATTCTACCAGTCTTTTTTCCGTGAACTAATGGCAAAAGTTGACTACTTATTCTCGAATTTTTTCTGTCGGTAACGATTTTATTACACTTTTTTTCTATTAAGAAATCGGAGCAATATACAGTTAAAAATTTAAAAAGTTTCGACTAAACACTTTGCCGAGTTTCACCTTATCTATGTTTTAGACCGCGCAGTTTAGAAACTGCTGCTATAACTCGTTGATTGAGTTATTGCACTTCTTATTGTTAGTAAAAACTCCTGCAATACAATGGGTCTGTTGCGTGTTTTTGCTACATCAATATAACTCATTGTTTCTTACGTAAAATTGGGCGAAAATAACGATGCGCACATTAAAAACTTTCAAAATCCACTCATTAACTCAGGAAATCACTTCCATTTCAAATAGCCCGCGCTACACTAGACACTATATCACCGACTTATAACTACATAGATGGAACCATCTCGTTTATGTAAACATGAACAAAACTTACAAACATTGGGATGTTTCGTTTTGATGCGTACATTTCGTTTATTACTTTGTAATGTTTGATAAACCGAAAAGACCAGACATCAAATACAGCCAATAGTTCATGTAGTTAGAACGGAATTCCATCATTTTGTAGTTACGATGTTGTTTACTTATACACGGTGGTTCCATCTATGTATGTAGTAGTATACCGGTGCAAATAGTGTTTAGAGTGGCGCGGGCTGTTTGAAATTGAAGTGATTTCCAGAGTTAATGAGTGGATTTTGAACGTTTTTATTGTACGCATCGTTATTTTCGCCGAATTTTACGTTAGAAACAATGAGTTATATTGATGTAGCAAAAGTATGCAACAGACCCATTGCTCTCTTTTACGACCTATAATGACTATATCACATACTAACGTCTGCATCATTCTGCATTCCTTGAGCAAACACCGGAAAGAAGGCAAGTAGGAGCAGCGTGGATGCAGCTGAAGTCATCTCTGGTCGCTGTGTAGTCCGAGAATAGCGTCTTTTCTTAATTGATTGCTGAAGAAATGTGCATTTATCTAACTCCTGCTATCCAAACTTTAATCCTGAAAAGCCGTATTTTCGTGAATATCAAGGACAGTAATATGTAACATGTAGGTAATGTCAAAATGTCAACTCTAATGTATCTGTTTCTAATTAAAATCTGTATCTAATTTGTAAAACCTGTAGGTAATATAATGTTTAATTTATTTGTAAAAAAATTTTCTATGTTTGAAATGCAACACTCGATATTGCCTAATTGTCACGTATTGTTTTCTGATGTCTAGACGCGTGACGCGTTTGCACGTCATCGTCAGGAAATGATAATAATCTGATGTCGATGAATAATTGTTATCCGCTATAGACCGTGATGGGAGAAGAGGCTCGGAAAAAGCGATGATTCGACTTGGATTTGAACGACTTTTCCTATTTTAAAATTGATTATGGCCCCTCCCCCACAGTTGTCTGAGTTTCACATCATGAAAAAATTAATTCTATCTAACGGTGCCTGCAATATGCGCTGACATGATGGTTGTTTCGATCCCATCAAAAGGGCGAACTTTACCTCCATTATGGCAAAAGACGATTCTTCTTGGCAGCTGATGGATGGAACGTTCACTAGATGTACTTTTTTTTTTTTTTTGTGCAGAAAACATCGACCATCGTTTTTTTAGACCATTCCGAGCAAAAATCATCTTGGCTCAAACAAATTCCACACGCATGATTTTGCAACTATTAATACTTAAAAGTTGGCTCCATCAGTATATCGGCTCGTAAACGTTACAATTGGTGAGGCAACAAAAACGAAGGCCTATAAGCGGCGAGTGCTGGGGGGGGGGGGGGGGGTCTCACCAACCAGGGAATTTCCCGATGGGCTGCTGTCTATCTTTGGTCAGCCGGCCGTGAAAGGAATAAAATGGCGGAAGAAAGGGAGAAAGGATAAAGAGGTGAGAAATTCGAAACAGAAAGAAAAATTGACATCACAGAACAGACCAGCTTTATTAAAGACCGGGCCTTGCCTAAAGGGGGGAGAGGGATAAGTTGACGTAATGTCGACGCGCAGCTCCAGGTATATCTAGAGTCCCTATATACTATGAGAGTTGTGACAAGACTCTCAAAATGAAGAAGAAGAAGCGGATCATTGGAGCCCCCAAGAGGCAAATTGCAAATGGTGGATGGCCATTTGCCTCTGCGCTGTTGCCACTATTTCGCTATCTCTTATAGGTTAGGTCCAGATTCTCGACAATAACGGTCGTTATTGAAAGAGATAATGTTCGCAGTAATAAAATTCAAGCAGAGGAAAAATTCACAAAAATTACCGCGGTCACTGTTACTTCAAATGTGTAATGAAAGCGAGTTCGCGAAAAGTAAACAAACTCTCCGCCATTTTGCATTTGCCTCTTGGGGCTTTCTTGACAGCCTAAATCTGAGAGCCAATCAGAAATGGATTCAGCAATGGCGCAACTCTCATAGTATATAGGGACTCTAGGTATATCCGATTCAAATTCTCTCACAAGAAGATCCCGCAATTAGATCGGAAACTTGTGTCTCACGTTTATGAGTACGTTTTCATTTATCAAGATAGACAAAACGGTACAATCGCGCATAAATAGTTAACTATTTGACAACTCATAAGTAACGCTACCTGATTCACACACTCCATCGACAACTTCCCGCAACTCGATTAATGAGTCTTTCTTTTATGTTGAGCCTTCATTTTTAAAGATATACTAAAACGGCACAGGTGCGTACGAATAGTTAACTACTTTCGATGTGATTTAGATTTTAGGAATGGTTTACGTCTCCTTCCATTTCCTTTCCTAGATCAGGTGAGGCACCGCCTCACTTGCCTCACCCGGTGATCCGCCACTGGGCTCCATACGCTTTTAGAGGGTATAAGCTCTATGCATAGACGAAACTTGAAAGTTAGAGGGAGAGTCAGAGATTTGATTGTTAAGGACGGCTGTATCCATGCGCTGTGGTCGATAGCCCCGATTGTGGGGCTGACCACTTTTTTAGTGTAAATATCTTTGTCAGCGGTGAAACCCATAAGCGCAAATTTCTCAAAGTGAGAGCCCAAAAGCGTAAATTATCCTTTTTGCGCTTTTGGGCTGTCGATTCGATAGGTTTGTTTGGCGCGATCGATATGAGTCGCATTTTCGATTTATCGAATAAGGATATGTGGCAACTGCGTTTGGTCGAAACATTGGGAAGCGCGCAGCTGATTATACAGATAAGCTCAGTACGAGTACGGTGCGAGTTTATGTTATCTAACTTTAACTAACTTCTAACTTCTAACCATAACTACTTTATTGAAGTGCTTAAAGATGTCCAGGCAGAGACTTATGTGAAAATAAATAGCATCGAAACACCTCCTCCCAAATGCAAAAAAGAAGCCGAAAAATCAGCTTTCCTGCAAAGCACACATAATGAACTGATAACCAATAAAATTTCTATCCTTAATTTCTTGAAGAAAATTGGGATGAAATGTCAAGCGAAACGGATATAAACGGATTTTAATACTTTGACGCAGACCTGTGAAGTCTAAGAATTTTTTGCGATACACCACAATCAACAAGATACAGCGGTAAGCGACTTCAATTATTTCATATTTCTGTGCCCCCCCCCACGTTATCTATCTCTTATTTCTCCGCTCGATATTCGATGTATATTTATCGAATCGCATTTCGATACAATTTGCGCTTTTGGGCTTTGAAAATTTGCGCTTTCAGGTGTCAAATTTGCGCTTTTGGGCTCTCGATTGGGAAAATTTGCGCTTATGGGCTATGGACAGTTTAGATGAGGAGAAGAGCAATAAGCAGCATAACCACAAGGAAATACATACATATAAAAGTAGATTTCAGCCAATGACGGTTTCAATTTTCATTTACGTGCCACAGGAAGCAGGTGTTTGAATCAATCCATGGAAGCAGCAGGGCTGCCGTTTTGCGTATAATCAATGCCATTTTTCAATTCACCGATGATTCCACCGGTTGAGAAAAGATTACACGGTTCAGTTCAGTGCATGACTATAATAAACTAAAATACTCGCATCTGCAATCTTTTCTCAACCGGCGGAGTCGTCGATGACTTTAAAAAACTTGCGGATATTTCAATTAATCAACGGAGTTTCCACCGATTAAGGAAAGATTACAGATCAGAGTATTTTCGTGCATTCCAGTCATACACTGAACTGAACTGTGTAATCTTTTCTCAACCGGTGGAATCATCGGTGAAAAGAAAAATAGCATTGATTATACGCAAAACGGCAGCTCTGATTTTTTTTGACCCGGCCGTTATAAATCAAAGTTTAGGAAATCGACGGCACAATGCACATTTTGTACAGTTTTTTGCTTTTTTGATTTTGGGCCTGGAGTGATCTCCGCAACATTTTTAGTTAAATTATGAAGTAGTTTAGTTTAAGTAGTTTTTAGTTAGTTTCTGAAGTTCCTAAACAACTGATATTTTTCATGCTTGTACATGTTAATTTGATAGAATATATGGAGCTTAATAATTCTTGATTCATGGTGTAGATTGGTAGACACGAAAGCAATATTAAATGAAACACACAAAAATTGATAAATTGACATATTTTTCCTGCTGGTATTTTGTTTCACAAGAAAAAAGTACTATGAATGTAATGATGATTATTTCTTTTTAATTGTAAATAACTGGTATAATAATAACAATACTGTAATCGTCGCAATTGTTTTTGATGGAATCATTCTTCAGCGCCCGCGCTCAGTAGTTAATGCAAATGCTATGAATAATATTGGACGCACACTTGTCGCGGAAACCGCGAATGGCGCCAGAAAGGCACGATCGCACTGTGGAAACAGTTTTTAAGGAGCGCGTTGATCATCTTTTAAATAAATTCTTTAAGAAACCCAGATATGAAGCAAGATTTTGGCAAGATTTTAAAAATCTGCGTGCTCTTGCCAAAATCTTTCCATTCTTGCTAAAAACTTTCTAAAATATTTCCAAAAAAAAGTTTCTTGAGAAACTTTTCTAAAATGTTTTAAAATGGTTTTTTTTTAAAGGTTTAGAAAAGATTTTTGTTAAAAGATTTCGCAAACACCTAAAAAAAGTTTGGAAAAATAGATTTTTTAAATAAAGTTTTTAAAATATTTCGAAAAATTTAAAAGACGCGACAACGGTTGCACAACTGCACCACTAGATGGCGCGCGCTCCCTCGCATACAAATATATTCATTTATTCCTTTTATTTATTATTGTTATTTACCTTTTTCTTTATTCTTTCTTTTCAAGTGTCTTAAACGAATTTAGTTCCATCCATACATCTAATCATATTAATAAAAATCTGCATATATCTACTCTAAAATTCCTCTCTAAAACTCAACTTCTCGCAAATTCAAACCATTTTCTTTCTAGTGGCATCCCATCTGGGTTACTCACTTAACCATGTGGTAAAGTTGAACGTGAAGATTCTACTTGTCGCACGATTGTGTCGAGGCATCTCACAAATCGTCTTGCTCTGGTAAAAAAAACCTCAGAGAACCTCAGAAAATCCTGAGGGCACCCTCAGGATTTCTGAGGGCCTCTGAGGTTTTCTGAGGGCACCCACAGAATCTTTGAGGGCGCCCACAGAATCTTTGAGGGCACCCACAGCATCTTTGAGGGCACCCACAGAATCTTTGAGGGCACCCACAGAGCACTTGAGGGCGACCACAGAGCGCTTGAGGGCGACCACAGAGCGCCTTGAGGGTGACCGCAGAACGCTTGAGGGCGCCCACAGAGCATCCCGAATCTTTTGAGGGGCCCTTACAACTTTCAAAATTCTGATCAGAAATCTTCGAGGGTGAGCTTCAATCATTTTAAAGACGACCGGAACCAGTGGCGCCATTTGGGGGATGGCAGGGGGGCAATTGCCCCCCCCAAGGATTTTCAATGTGGCCGAAAAATCAAGTCAAAGATTTTTTTTGAAGATGCACGGCAAAAAAAAAAAAAAGTCATCCAAATTTTTGGAGGCCCCCCCCCCAAGGAAAATCTGAAATGGCGCCCCTGACCGAAATAACATTTTTACAGGACAACAAACTCGCACTCAGATTTTCGAATCTTAAATGTTTTAGAGGTTATTTTCAATATAGTAACTCGTGCATTTCGGCAACATTGTTTTTATCCCATATCATATGATTCCATGAAAAACAATCGATTGCTTACCATGTATTCAAATGGAGGTAAAACATTTTTGCCACACATGGCACAAAGCCACCACTGGTTAAATAATTAATAATAATAATAATAATAATAAAAAAAAAAGGTTTTTTTCAATGTTTTTGCTTGAGCATGTTCTTTAGGGTCTATAGGTCAGGAAAAAACCAAAAAATAATTTTTTCATTGGCTGGATCCATTTTGGCACAGAGAGAGGTAAAAGTTCAAGATCAAACAAATTCCTGATTAAACCAATGCATTGAGCGAGAAATTCTCATATTATTAGATGTACATATTATTATTATTTTCTTTTTAAATCAATTAAAACCTACAGTTGTTAAAAATCTAATAAATAATTTTAGAGGTTAATGTTATTGCACTGAACAAGTAATTCATGTACTAAAGTCAGGGCCCTTACTCATTAGAAGGTTAAAACAAATTAAATTATCTACAACAAACGAAATTTTTCTAAGTCCCACTATAAAAACCTTAGCTGCAAAAAAAAATATCTAGGTCCTCAAAAAAGTCTGAGCGTAATTTGAAAATAAGGGCTCCAAGGGCATCCTCAGAAATCTTGAGGGAATGCCCTCAAAAGTTTCTGAGGGCGCCCTCAGAGAATCCTGAGGGCACCCGCAATATTATTATATTGAGAAATTCTCGCTCATCTGTCATCGCGGGCAGTGTAGCCTAGTGGTAAAGAACTGGACCATCAGTCGGGAGGTCGCGTGGGTTCGAACCCCACCACGGGCAAAGTTTCTGTGCGGACTCCAACATCTCCGACTTGACAAACGGTGTAACGCACATGGCCTTCGTGTTAGGAACAAGAATTTCTATAGAAAATTCGACTAGGCGTTCCTAAACTTAGTTTTTTAGTTACACAGAAATACTTGATGGCCTTTCCTCAGGACCTCAGGACCTCAGGACCTCAGAAGTCTGAGGTAATTGGAACATGAGGTCCTGAGGGCACCCTCAGAAATCTT
>VMOF01000172.1:0-11260 GCA_011764245.1 Trialeurodes vaporariorum
AATTCCCAATCGCACACATTAGAATTGGTGGTTAAGAAGTTGTTAAAAAAGGAAATTCCCCTATTTTTTTTCTCTGCTACGGCCCTCGTATTTTAAAAATTTTGATTAGCGTAAGTTTTAATCGAAGACCCCCAAAAAACCTTATTCAAAATGAGCCTTTTTGGGCCCGTAGAAATTTGTCTTGGATTATTCTTCCAATGAATAGAGCATCTTTTTCGCGGTTCTAAAGCTGGGTTTGTTTTTGTCTTAGCCTTTCTAGGAGCGGCGGGGGAGGGGGTCAAAGTCGAAACCTATTTTCGTCCATAATTTTTTTACCCAAATTAAGCTACGACTCTCAATTTTAAAACCCAAAAATGTTCAACGTAAAAAGAGCTTTTCTTTTGATGTATATGATAATGTATTTATCTCAATTCTTAAGGTAAAATAGCAATTTTTTTTTTTTTTTACAAACCCAAAATTTTTAAAATTTGCAATTTTTAAAGATGAATACCATCTTCGATTTTTTTCAAAAACTGTTGAAAAGAAGCCCTTTCTTTGTTCTTTTAAAGGGCGCAAAGTTCATTTGTCGGCAGGAATACTCTCGGAGTTATGATCGGTCAAAGTTGGCAAGGTCGCAGAAATTCTTGAAATTTGCGCGCTCCTATAGTCTTCCTATTTTGCGCCTCCTTACGTACAGTCACGGAAGTTGAAAACGAGCTTATGCAAGTTGTTAGAATGACTTCTTCGCAAGGGGGGTGGGTATTTTGGGTGGCTTAGGGGCATGATTATCGACGGAAATCGGTATGCAGCGTTGCCAAATGTTGTCGAAACTAACATACGTTATGTTAGGGAATACATACATAAAGTTGGATGGAATAGTCGGAATTTATGTCATCGGTATCAATTCGGTGCATTACATGTGTGATAAAGATAGTACTTTTATCAGATGTCATCCCATTTGTACTTAGGTGAGTTAGCGGAGATAAGCGGAGCCGATGAATTTCGAAGCTGCTTGTGCAAGGCGGCTGTCAGGCAAGAGATACATAGTACTTACAAAATCTCTCATCCGTCAGTTTACCACTACCACTAACCATATTCTCAGCTGTGTTGGCCAAATTTCAGAACATAAATTTCCCACTATTCCATCCAACTTTATATATGTATTCCCTAACATAACTTATATGAGTTTCGACAACATTTGGCAACACTGCATACCAATTAATTCGATAATTTTGCCCCTAAGCCACCCAAATACCCACCCCCCTTGCGAAGAGTCATTCTAACAACTTGCATAAGCTCGTTTTCAACTTCCGTGACTGTACGTAAGGAGGCGCAAAATAGGAAGACTATAGGAGCGCGCAAATTTCAAGAATTTCCGCGACCCCTTTCCAACTTTGACCGATCATATCTCCGAGAGTATTCATTGCCGACAAATGAACTTTGCGCCATTTAAAGAACAAAGAAAGGGCTTTCTTTTCAACAGTTTTTGAAAAAATCGAAGATGGTATTCATCTTTAAAAATTGCAAATTTTAAAATTTTGGTTTGTAAAAACAAAAAATTGCTATTTTTTTCCTTAAGAATTGAGATAAATACATTATCATATACATCAAAAGAAAGCTCTTTTTACGTTGAACATTTTGGTTTAAAGTTGAGAGTCGTAGCTTAATTTGGTAAAAAGTTATGGACGAAAATAGGTTTCGACTTTGACCCCCTCCCCCGCCGCTCCTAGAGGGGCTAAGACAAAAACAAACCCAGCTTTAGAACCGCGAAACGATGCTCTATTCATTGGAAGAATAATCCAAGACAAATTTCTACGGGCCAAAATGGCTCATTTTGAATAAGGTTCTTTCTAAAATGACGTAGAGTTCGGTAATGGTTGTAATCAGTCCAGTGGCGAAGCGTGAAATTTAGGAACAATGTGTTTTTCTCCATTTAAATTCACCAGAAAAGTCGAACGCTTCAGTCATCGGCAATGACCAGGCATTTCGACCTTCCTAATGTGATTAAATGGGAAGAAGGAACGTTGCCAAATCGCACGCCTTGCCACTGTATCAGTCCGATAGCGTTGTAGTCTTTGTGACCAACTTGGGAATAAACCATGTTATGCATAAGGGGGTTGAAGCCCGAGTTGGTCAAGGTCCAATTTAAAAAGCCAGTCTAAGATTTTGATCCCTCCAGTATATTCTGGCAGTGGGACCTGACCAAATTGGGAAACAACCCCCATATTAATAACACGATTTCCCGAGTTGGTCACAAAGACTACGGCACTATAGGACTGACCTGCTTGTATGGGCCGTGCTATGAGCAAAGCCAGGCCAGACGGCTGACGACTTATCAATATTTCCTAATCTGACAACTCAAAGTAATTTACAATACTCTTTGGTCATTGTCCACGTCAGAACAACAAGTCAATTTTCACGACCATCAATGTATTCTAGGATTTTGATGAAATTTCGTCAAGGTGCTAAGAACAACGAGATTTGAAAATTACCTATCTTTTTAATGTCCTACCTCTAACAAATGTTGAGTTAAGAGAGTTTAAAGTTGACAAAAATCTCCCTCGAGAGAAACCCTTGCTTTCAACCCTGGTGAAAATGACGACTATAACCGTTCCAAAAACGACTATAAACATAATTGGCCAACTATGGATTTATAGTTGGCCAACTATAGATTATAGTCGGAAACTATGTTTATAGTCGTTTTTGGAATAGTCGTCATTTTTATCAGGGAAACAAAATATCACGACCTGTAATATGACAATGAAGAGTCACTGCCCTCTATATTTTAAAACTTTTGGGGACCATGGAAAAAACACTCCCTTCAATTTCCTTCAAATACTCAAAAATTGAAGTAAACTTTCATTAAGTTTATGAAGACATTCAAAAAAAGTAAAAAAAAAAATGCAACATAAGAGTGAAGGTGCCTATCGATAGCTTAGGCAGGGGTGCAAAATATTTCCCATCTATACATACAGTTTGTCCCAGAAATGATGGGACTTGACAATTTTACGGCTTCCATGATAACATAAGCTTCAAAACCCCAACCGCGCAACCTGTTTGTTCAAGAGATTTCATTCATGCTGTACGGTTGACAACAAACAGTATCATGCCTTGAATCATGAATGAAAAGATCACCTTCTTTCGGGGCTTCTGACCAATCATGATGCACTATTGGCGGTTTGAAGCTGATGTTTTCATATAATGACAGCCGTAGAACTTTCAAGTCCATTATTTTCAGAGAAAACCTACGGCGATGCGCGGATCGCGTGAAAATGAGGAAATTTTTGAGAATTCGAGGTTTGCGCGGCAAAAACAGTCTCAAACTAATATGGGCCAAAAAATTATGACAAAATCGTGGTCATATAGGGTCGAGACTTAACCTGACGTAAAAGAAAAAGGACCGTCCACCCTGAATATGTTTTCGGCCCAAAAATAACTTTTTAAATTTTTACGCCTGATCCCGGATCAGAATATTCGTTGCTCGCTTACTTCGATTGAGCAATCAGCGTCTTCACGGGCGGCGGCTTTGTGCAATATAATGGGCTCTTCACCACGAAATTTCGAGTCGCGTTTTTCTCGTGTCATAATCTTTGCTTCTTCTGCTTGCGCATCTCGAGGGATCTCAAGACCATACTGGCCTGCTCGCGCAACTCCTCAGAAAAAAGAACGGAAACCCGGGCGAGAAAGTTCGCTAGCCGTCGCGGTGTCGCCCCGTGTATACTTTTCGCCCCCCCCCCCCTCCCCCCTCCCCCCCCCACCCCCCCTCGGGCAAATTTGGGGATGTGTTCATATTACCTTTCGCTTGATCTTTATCCTCCTCGCCTGAGTCTCCCGATTTTAAAGTCCGTCTCTCATCTTCATAAAACGGTATTTTTTTGCTCAGTGCTTAAATTGCCCCAAACGCTCGCTATATAGCATGGTTGCTGTTGCTCTCCGGCCCCGTTAAAGCTAACACAACTCAAACTCACGCGATGCAATAAAAACCACTGTTTCGCGATTCGAAATCACCAGAGGCGCAGTTTTGTGCAATCACGCAACCTTGCATTCTGTCCATTCAAACCCATGAGAAAGATCGAAATATCGAGTGCACGCGGAGAATGCCTTCGAATATTGGACCTGCCGAACAGGTTTGAATGCAAAAACTATAAAGTTGCTATGACTTGCAAACAAAAATTAACTTTCTGAAGCCACCATTTGCGCTAGAATACTCCTCAGATATGTATCTTTCCATACTTTGAATACTATGTGGGCGGCAGATTTATGATGACCACCGCCTTATTTGATGAAGTATAAACAGAGACAATACATCTGGGACCAAATAATATTCGGTCCCGAGCATTGAATTGCGCGTATCTTGCGTGTGGTTTCGACCAATCAGAGAGCTTGCGCACGGTCATGTGACCGTGCGTAAGTTACGGGCGAGACCTAACATTATTTGGTCCCTGTGGCCTAAGTGCAGGGGAAAAGTTAGACAAACAGGGGATATTCGAGTCCCACCACAGTCGCGGATCTGGGGGGGGGGGGGAGCAGAGCCCCCCGAAGCCGCAAAGTTTGCCCCTTTTTTTTCAACAGAAAATAGCCCAACTTTTTTCTTGCAAATTCATTCTTTTTGCTTCGAAACTTTAGTGAATAAGGGACACCTCAACAGATGAAGATGGTGTTGACGTTGAAGACTGACAATTTGGCAACACGGTCTCGTTACCATTGAAGAATGGGGTTCGCATCAGTCGCATCTTGGACTGCTAGACCTCGGCGAAGACGATGCCGCATGCATACGATGCTGGGTGAAGCGAAGCCACCACAGCGACCAACGCACTGTGGTCCCACATCGAAAAAAAGTGGCCAAAAAACAGTGGAAAAAGTGACCGAAAATCATCGTTTTGACCTTTAAGCTTGATTTAAAAATTTTCGGTGACATTTCTAGGTTTGAATTACATTGTTAAAAGTGTTCTCTGTTAATGAAATTGGTCTTGAAAGTTTATAAATGATAAATTGATGCGAAATTGATTTGTTGATTTTTGGCTACTTTTTGACCATTTCAGACCATAGTGCAACGCAACGGCCGCAGCCGTGGCATCGGCATCGCGTCCACTGCGGCACGCACTGGATCAAAACAAAGATTATTCAGGACAATGTGGGTTTAAGGGCCAACAAAAAAACGAACCAGACAAAAAAAAATATCTTCCACATTTCAAACTCTGGGCTCTGCGTACAAGTTAATTATTGTTCAGTAAAGACCCTAAAAATTTTTTTGTGTTTTGGGTTGCTTAGAGACAAATAGAGACCCAGCACACCGTATGCTTCCATGTTAGAAAATAAGCAAATTTAGCGGTCCAGTTTTGTTCGGGGTCACCGTTTACAACGATAAACAGACACCTACTGTTGAGTGGTGAGCTCAAAAAAAGGCTGTGATTGGGCCGCGGTCCCGGAAACGGAAAAAGGTTTTGCTTGGCGAAAGCAGACCACGCGCTCATCAGTCAACAGTAGGCGACTGTAGGCTGTTGTTTCGATGAGTTTTCCCACGAAAATTGAACCAGAAAAGTGGACACCTGTCACAATCTTTGTGCTAGGTCTCTATTTGTCTCAGGGGGCATCCTTGTCATTTGAGGGTCACTGAACACTGAACTCCAGTAGTACCACCCAAAGCTTAAAATTTAAAAAAAAAAAAAAAAAGAGGCGTTTTAAAAAGTCCATAAACCCCCATGGGTGCCTTTGTGGTGCCTCATCAAAGCACGTCACAGAAAATCCCTCAATAGTAATTAAAGCTCATTGGGTCATGCGATACGCAGAACTTACCGCGCACCAGGCACCTGCTCCAAAACAAACTACTTTGTAAGTACAAACGTCCGACACAGGCCATCCGGGCATCCATGGCTGAACCGGCGGGGCGCACTGTGAATCGAACGCGTGAGCTAGCTAGACAAAACCCATAACTTTTGAACGAATGCAGATAAAGAAACAAAACTTTCAGGATATTACCTTCCTTGTATGCTCTATCGATCCACCAAAACAGAATAAATGAAAAAAAATCCTTCGGAGTGTGTGGGGGGGGAAAGGGGGGGCCACAATTTGAAAAAAAAAAAATCGGCGAAAAACCCCATCTTGTGATACATCGATAAAAAAGACTTAACAAACTGAGCATTTTGGCGCAATTCGGGGATCGATATCGTTTTTCGTATTCAAGATATCGAATTTTAAAAAGTTAAATTTTTCACCCATCTTAAAAATTCGATATCTCGAAGACGAAAAACGATATCGAACCCCCGATTGCCCCAAAAATGCTCAGTTTGCTATGTCTTTTCGATCGGTGTATCACTCGATAGGGGTCGAGGCTCGGATTTTTGAGTTAGCCACCCTGGGGGGCCCATTTTTTTAAACAAATTTTTGGGGGGCTCAAAAACCCAAAATTTTGACTAAATTAATGTCAAAACCGTATTTTTTTCTGGAAAGGACTTGCTCTTTAGAGTACTTTTGACTCCTAGTTTTTTAAATTCCGACTTTTGAAATGGGAATTCTGATTTTTTGAAAATGGGTCGAAATCGAACTTTGACTAACGATTTATCGAAGATGAAAAACGACATCGCCCTCCGGTTTGCGCCAAAAGTCTTAGAATTTTATGCCCTTTAAAACGAGGTATCACAAGATAGGGTTGATGTTTGACATTTTTAAGATAGCCTCTCTGGGGTTAGAATTTTACGCCCTTCAAACGATGTATCACAAGATTGGGGTTGCTGTATGAAATTTTTGAGATAGCTTCCCTGAGGCCTCCCAGAGGGGGGGGGGGGGGGGGATTGACCCCAAAGAAGAAAATTCATCTGAAGTGATGAAAAATGGTCTAAACCGCAACTCTTTATCTCAATTAGCAAGAAAAATCCAGGCAAAAACCGGGGGGGGGATAAAAAAACACCCTGTCGTTTAAACCCTTTGACTGCTAAATTAGGAATGCAGGTACTGCCAGGGTGTGAATGGAAAACCGTGCAAATTTACGAATTGTTACGTTTTTTTTTTTAAATTTTTTTTTTTTTTTTTTTTTTTTTATTTTTTTTTTAAGATTTTGAGGAATCCAGTCACGATTGCGAGTATACTCGTCCGCAAATCTAAGAGAAGAGGTTTTTTTCCGCCGCGAGTATACTCGTCCGTAGCAGTGAAAGGGTTAATAAACGGCTAGTGTCGTTAAACGCGTTCAAATACGACTAGGGTTCTCGGGTTCGAATCTTAGCTCAGCTCTGCTATTTTACCCTCTTTTTTTTATAGGTTTTTTCCCAATTTTTTCGGGTTCAAACCTCCCTCGGAAAAATCGAAAATTTTTAAACGATGGAGCTTTTTGGAGCGTTTGAACAAAACATATGTTAAACTGCTTTAAAATTTTTGCAATATTTTAAGGCCAAGTTGAGAGCGGTTACACGCGTGGGTACATAAAATTTGAACTCTATCAAAGTTAAAAAAATGTGAAAATTGGCTAAAATTTAAGGGAATTTTTTAGGATACTTTAAAAGGATTTACAATTCGATTTTGATGCAAGAACGTCTTTTTACAATGGTGAAAGAGAGCCAAAAAAAATTTCCTTGGACCAAACTCTCGACGCACAGTGGTACTGCTAGGTAAAATGTCGGGAATTCCTGCAATTCCTCTATTTTTGGGTTTAAACCTCCCTCAGAAAAAGCGAAAATTTTTACTGACGCATTGTTGAGCATTGTTTGGGGGGAAACATATGTTAAACTACATTAAAATTTTCTATCTTTTATGGCCAAAAAGAGAGCGGGTACACGTGGGTACACCAAAGTAAAAATCTATCAAAGTTAGAAAAGCATAAAAATTGGCCAAAATTTGAGAGAATGTTAATTTTTTTGGGAAAACATTCAAGGTCTTAAAATTCAAGTTTAATGCAATAAATCTTTTTCATAATGATGGAAGAGAGCAAAAAAAATTTTATCGATCAAAATTATTGACGCACAGTGGTACGGCGAAGTAATAAGTCAGGCGAGATCAATCAACAGAAAAACAAGATTTTTTACCTGCAAAATGAACTTTGAACCTATATATTAGGCACCATGGTCAGGTTTAGAGCCAAACGGGCATTGATTAAGGCTTATCCAGACATCCATTAACAAGAAAATCAAGCCCAAAAGTGGCTCTCTTGACTTGAGTTTTGTCCAGCTAGAATACACACGTCGATTCACAGTGCGGCGCGGCGGTGATTCACTCTTAGACATCCGAACAACGTCCGACGACGATGAGATGTCCGAGTCGCAGTCGCCGAGATAAAAGTTCTTCGCCGCGACCATTCACCATTCATCCATCTGCATGCCTTGCCTGCCTTCATTTGCGGCCGATTCTCGCATCCCGCGACATCCTATACTGTTGCCGGATCGAGTTCAACCCCCACCCCCCCCCCCCCCTCCGGTGAGAAAATATATTTAAGAAAAGTCGTACGATATGGCAACAATGAATCATCCGACTCCTCCGACTTAAACAGCCTATCCGCTTTGCTAGAGGCGACCGACGCACACTGGATCGAAACAAGGGTTTTCCGGACATGAAAATGTATGGACTTCATGGATTTATTTAGACTTTAAAAACATGTCCAAGGTGATATTTTCATGCAAAAATCATGAGATCCTTAATGAATTTCAAGCTCAAAACTTTGAATGATTTCACACATCTTTAAGTTATCTCGCTATTCATGGTTCATGATAAAGATTTTTATTCGTAAAATTACGTCCGGGAAATCCCATATTTCCATCCACTGTGCGAGAGAGGACCAAGAAGCGGTATCATAGTTGCGTTCAGATGTTGGAGAAAACTCTGCGTTCTTCATACGATCGACGGTACCTAACCTCACTGGTAAGAATGGTGGGTAGAGCTATATACAGTCCTTATAGACTCACTTGCTGCGACGATCTACCGCTTCGATACATCGTTTTGTGGCCAAAAAAACGACACCCTTTCCTCATTGTAGCCTGGCTGAGTGGGGGGTGGTTTATTTGGTCTCAAAACGATGAATCGAAACGATATATCGTTACACTAAATAAGTCTGTGTACTATGATGGTTGAGCCATGTCATACTCTTCTTCAAAAACGAAGAAGAAACGAATCAAGCAGGGAAAGCTCAAGAGGCAAAATGCAAACGGCGAAAGGCATTGTTGCTAATACTTCAAATAGGTAAGGTTCCGCTTCTAAACAATAACGGTCGTTTTTGTAAAAGATAATCCTCCAGCATTTAGGAGGAAACAAAATCAACAACAATTGAGGCAATCACGGTACTGTAAACGTGTAAAATGAGCCAGTGCGAAAAGTAAACAGAGCTTCCCGCCAAATGCATTTTCAGCTTTCAATGGGGCTATTGCACAGTTTTGCTATAAGCGATTTAATAGTCGATTGAGGCGTAAAAACCTCAAAAAATAACGATGGCGGCACTAAAAACTTCCAAAATCCACTCCTAAACTCAATAATAAACGCAGTTATTTGCGCGAGCGTAATGGTGGCCGAAGGCACTAACAATGGGAGATTCCTATCTTAATTTCGTCACTCTTTCTATGTTGACAAGGATGATTCACAGAGTAATTAGTCATCTGGGACCAAATAGTGTTACGGCTTGACGGTCCTCCGAAAGACGTTGGATGGTGCGCACGTAAGTATATTTGCGTGTAGTTTGTACCCCCGTAGGCCGTAAGTGCTCACCGATCATCTGCGTGCGGGACCGTGAGGACGCAACACTATTTGGTCCCAGAGTGATGATCCACATCCGATGAATGGTGCCGCAACACCTGGTGACACCGGTGTCAAATGAAAGTATAGTCTCTTATTGGTCACTTCTTGATGGAGTTTCAGAATTGTTAGATGGGAATCTCCCATTGTTAGTGCCTTCGGCCACCATTACGCTCCCGCAAATAACTGCGTTTATTGAGTTTAGGAGTGGATTTTGGAAGTTTTTAGTACCGCCTTCGTTATTTTTTGAGGTTTTTACGCCATAATCGACTGTTAAATCGCTTATAGAAAAAGTGTGCAATAGCCCCATTTTGCAGTAGCGCAACAAGAGATTCTCTATCTCTTTCTTCTCTCCATTGAAACACGTATGTTAGACAAGGATAGATAAGGAGATAATACCACCTCTTTCTTATTTCTGTACTTATTACGGTACGTTATTGTAGAAAATGCAGAAAAAACGCCTTGGACATGTATACTCATTCATTTGGTAGCTTTAGACGTTTTTTTTTTTTTTTTTTTTTTTTAATGTATGAAATTTTTCAGCGTCAGCAAAAAAACCTTCCTACTAAAAATGACCAGTTGACATCACTTGATATCAGCTGAAATCTATCTGACCTCAGCCTGCTTCTGACTATAAAATAACAACTGGTCATTTTTAGCAGGGCTGTTGCCGTAAAATTACCCTTGTAAATTGTAATGTAAGGTTCCCGATAGACACAACCACTTAACCTTGCTGACGAGTTTTTCATGCTGTTTTTTGGTCATGTGTCTCGTTTGTCTAGCAAATTCCACAAATGGCGGCAGTTGCGAGGGTTTAAATTTCGGTGTTTTTCAGTGAAAAACGAAATTAAACCAGAAATTTCTAATTCCACAGCAAAATGTAACGATAAAACTGATGGAAACATTTTTTTCCTCTGTGATTATTGAGAGAAAGTAACACTTAGTTGAGGCTCGCTGCAAGAAGATTTGAAAATGACAGTGATGGCGCGAAACTTGCTGACGTCATAGTATCAGACCGGTACGGCGGAGAGGTCCATCCGTCGGCGCCAATAGTTCCAACAAGAAGCATGAATAATCACATACACATTTATTTGAATTCGTTTATGTCAAAAGAGTGAATAATACGCGTATTATTAGCAGCAGTGGCGTAAACTTGGGATTTTTATTGTGGGGGGGGGGGGCAAACCAACTTTTGAGAGATACACCATGGGGGGTCTGGGGGACACCCCCCAGTGAGAGGGGGTTCGGGGGTCCTCCCCCCGGATAAATTTGAAAATTCAGGCTCTCTCAGACGTTATTTTAAGCAATGTTACCGAATAAAAATGACACCAAATTTAAACAAATTAAAAACAGAATTCACGTTTATTTTCATTTCTCAGGCAAAAAGGGAATTTTTCTGTTTAGACTTTCAAGATTTGTAACAAACGATAAAACCTCCAAAAAAAAAAAAAAAAAAAACTCAAATAAATTTCTCAAAGGGCCAACATTTTTTTTTTTTCTTTTTTGGTTTTTTTTTTTTCTTTTTTTTTTGGAATTTTTTTGGAAAAACATTTCCCTTTTTGGTTTGAGATTT
>VMOF01000173.1:0-11247 GCA_011764245.1 Trialeurodes vaporariorum
TTTTATAACCTCTTTTGCTTCCATATACTTGTCGAAATTTTGATAGAGGTTCGGAGCAAACGGCTTGCCTAAATTTTGTTCTGGCTGTACAGATGGATCGTCTGAGTTACTGACAACTTTAATGTGGTTGTTGAGTGTTCTCCGGAATTGCAATTTCAGCTCTGGCTCTGGTATGCTTAACTTCTTTGCGGCTGCCTCTTTCAGTAAAAGTTCCTGAAAATCAATCCAAATGGAGAAAATAAGACAGGATCACAAACTCGAAATAAACTGGGGAACAGGGAATACCTTACCAGGGAATACCAAATATTTTCTCACACCATTTTTTACTGTGCAAGACCCCTACTGCTGTGCTAAGGCAGAACGCCGTAAGCGACATGTGTTACTTAAGCTGTTTTTACAATGTAGCTCATGATCCCTATTGTTCAGTTCACCCTGAATCTTAAACCTTCAATGCCTCAAATGGTTTGTCCTTCCAAGGATTTCAGTATTGAACAATAGACAGTCGGCCTTTCCTAAATGCTTCAATGCGCAGAGAGCCTCCATTAAAAGAGTCAGTGACAACAATAATAAACTCCTGCAGAGGAACTCTGTATAAGAACAGAGGCCCCAGCTATACCGCAAAAACAGACTAAGTACCACATGTCGCTTACGGTGTTCTTCCTTAGCATGGCAACCTGGACCCCATTTGAAATTCTGGGGGAGACCCTCAGACCCCCCTTCTGAATTTTGGGGGAAGCCCCCAGACCCCCTACCTGTTAATTAATTCTGGAGAGGCCCCTAGACCCCTCTTTTAAAATTCTTTTCTTGTCTACTTAAATTGAATTAAATTAAGTCTTGCTTATTTTTTTTTACTTGAACTCCATTTCTTATGTTATGAGTAATAATAATCTAAAAGATGGCTATTGACAACCCAACTGATTCAGTAAATCAAGCTACATTCTATTGGGAAAGGACATTAATGGGCAGCTGAATTGGATTCACCATATATTCCCACAAATCCACTTGAATACATTAACACATACTCTCCTGATTTATTTGCGTTTTTTATTTCCAGGAGCTGTTTGTTCAAATAAACAGTTTTAGTGCAAAGTCAACGGTTAGCCAACAATCACAACAATGCAATCATCAGTCGCAGTCGGTTGTGACAAAACTCGCGTTGCGCTCCGAACTATCTTACTCACTCTCCCGTGACCCCCCCATGTATATCCATCTCTTTCTAGTTTCAAAATTCGTACCAAGGGCCTTGTTTTACGACATATTATTATCAAAATCGCATTAAAATGCCTCGAGGAATTCATTTCAGCCAAAAAATTTCACAAAATATGTCTTTATACACGATTTTTGAAATTAGAGAGAGATGGCGGTACATGGGGGTTACGTGAGACCAAGAGTGACAGTTTGTCTTTGTTTGGAACGCTCATCGCCAGGTGATGTCATTATCAAGTCATCACTAAAACCGTCTATTCGTTCTGGGTTCAGAGCTAAAACGATTCGGCTAATGGTGTTGTTGCCCGGTTTATTTTGATGAGACCCCGAATGAAAGCTGTCCAGCATGCAATCGGTTAGTACCAGAGACCACCCACTATTGCCCATGTTAAAATCGGATGGCAACTTTTTTTTTGGGGGTGTCAAGAAACTACATCCAACTGGACCATACTTTGACTAATGAGCAAAGGTGTTGAGGTCAATTGCCTAATGAGAGCGAAGCACCGAATTTTCATACCTATGGTTCATGGTGGATAATGCTCCCTGTGTTATTCTGTTGAGTTCCTGAAAGAAAACTAGCCACCGCTCGATCCTCTAGTGCGTGGTCTCTATAATATACTGTCTCTGGTTAGTACACAAACTGTAGAGTAAATACTGGCTCTGGTTAGTACATGAACTGTAGAGTAAATACTGTCTCTGATTCACACATTTGAGCAAAAATCACAACAGTCAACACACACACTCAGATCACAATTTAAGACAGTCACAAGCAATGCTGATGAGAATAAGTCAGTTCACTTGGAACTAGCATACCTTTAATATGACAGGAGGTGGAAGAGTATCTGAAAGTACCCTTGGTTTCAAGGTTTCCTCTTTGGAGCGTTCGTACCACAGATGTTCTTCTTCCTTGGGTATCAATTGGTAGTCAGACTTGTAAGTTACATGCCTCATTTGAACTATTTCAGGGTATTTCCTCCCTCGGAATACTCTCTCTGCCCATACAGCTACCTTCCGAGGCTCATCCGCTGGCTGTAAAACAATAGGAATAAGTATTTTAGAGCTATTGATTAAAAAATGATTATAAATAAAAGAAAAAACAAGATAACTCATTGAAGCAAACGGGATCAAAAGTGAGTGAATTCACTTTTAAACCTTTGAAAAACTATAGGTGGTTGTAGATTCTCCGTTAAATAGTAAGAGAATAATGCCAAAAAATTCTTAAAAAAAAAAAAAAAAACTTTTGGAAAAACACAAAAAACTAGAGGTTTTTCCATATCGGGGTGTAGAGTATGCAAATGAGTGGGTGCCAGCGTTGGCCGCCAGAGGGTGTAGCGTACGTAGTGTAGTCGAGCAGAGCCGGTTCCCGGCATGATCGTGTTAGGTATTTATGCTGTATTTGTCCCCGTATTTGTTAAAATCTATATTAATAAAGTTGACCACTTATTCTATCAAAGTGACGTTTTCTTGTGTCAAAAATCCTACTCGGATATAACTCATCGGGGCAAGAAGGAGTTTTTTCGACCACAACTTAAATAACAGCTCTTGAAGAAAGTAATATTAGACCTGAAATTTGGAGGGGGAGTGACAATCCTATTTTGGCAAGTGACTGATGCGTATCCAGGCGCGTAGCGAGGTCACTCGGCCCTCGGGGCCTGGGTGCAAACTTAAAATACGGGGCCCCTATGGGGAGTCTGATCCTACCCCGGAAAATGTTGACAATTTTCCCCCTCTAGAACGGAATTTCAAGTAATTTCGCTCCCAAAAATCATTGAGTTTTCACGTAACATAACATGTATTCTGAGGTTGAAATGCAGTCACTTTTTATGCAGAAAATGACACCTAAACTTTTCAGAAAATTTTCGGTTTGAAAATATTAAGCGTAAATAAAATTCAAAAGAATAATTTTTACAAAAGCTTTAATCTTATAAAATTAGAAATTAACTGGAGTCAGGACAAAGTAATTGAGCACAAAAACTCATTGAAAAAGCATTTTTCTTATTTTTAAAGGAGCAAATTCCCCTACCCATGAATGAGGAAATGAGCATATGAGTGGTGGTCCCCGAGTAGTAAGGTGGGGAGGGGGGGGCGAAGAGGTTATTGTACTATTGCTCTCTTTCAGGGTTCCTTTTTATAAAATCATTTTTTTTATCCTAATTTCTGATGATTATGACTAATCAGCCTTTTTTCTGTAAAACAAAAAGAACCTCAAAAAACCTAGCGTTTTAGGGGCTCTTTCGGGGCCCTCTCTGCTTGGGGGGCCCCGAGTGCTTTGAATCCCATTCACCTCCGTTGCTACGGCCCTGTGCTTATCTAACTTCGGGCACTCACAGAGCCAAGTCTACCAGAAGTTAAGGCTTCAAAGTTTTTGAATCGTACATATAGTGGCATAGCGTGCAGCTTGGCAACGTTGCAGTTCGTCCACTAAAACTCACGAAAAAGATGGAATTATTGGGTGTTCGGTGAACTCCTTTGCATTCAACCTTTTCTATGGGTTTAAATGGACTTACTTCAATGTTGCTAAATTGAACGCTACGCCACTGCATATCAGTCTACTAATCCATAAAGTTAGTATGAAAACTGGGTTTGAAGGTTCTTCTAATGATTACGGAAGATACAACTTTCACACATGCCTGGATTTAACCACATTTGACATCAACTTGTGCTTTTACCCACTTAAAAGACATTAATTTTGTCACATTTGATCTTGGCGGAAAACATAGTCCAACACAGCAGGAAAGATTCTGTCCCAAGTTTACCATTAAGTAAATTATAATGATAATGTTGAGAATTTTGTAAAACCTTCTAAATGCTCATATTTAGCTAGGCCATAACAATGTCATAACTTATCAAAACAGAATATACTTTTAGAATTGACGTAATATCAAACAATAGTATCAAACGCTGATCTCTTGGTATGTTGAATCATCTTATTTAGCCGATAATCAGTTTGATATGACAATTATAGTGGAACGTTCTGAACCCTGAAGAAAGTCAGTCGCTTGCAGAAGTAAGAGCAAAAGTAAGAAGTTTTTTGCTATTTGCATAATCTGCCATGCGAGGACATTACATGGGGCCAGACAAACCTGCGTCCTGTTCTAAAAATAATTTGTTTCGGATGCAGTATCTTGTGCCAATCGCAGAAATTTCCTGAAAGAAGCTGGTAGAGCAGAACCATTCTGTTTATCAGGTTCTCACAAGAAGCGATGCCTGCTTGCAAACTGCATCAAAATGCATTCGTGAGGAGTTGAATAGCGCAGAGTTTCAACTCCTTTCTAATCAATCTGTCATTGATGCACTTTGATGCTGTTCGGAAGCAGGCACCGCTATTAGTCAGAGCCCGATACTTAAAATGGTTCTGCTCTAAGATGCGCTGTATGGTGTTTGATTGGATCTATAAGTGAAAGCCATAATAGCTAGAATGAGAGAAAGTTCAATTACCTCGTGAAATTGCGGGAAAACTCTGATAATTTTGAAGTAACACGGGTCTTCATATCTTAAATGCGTACCCCTTGTTATCAACCTACCGACTCCGAAATCTTTGAGATTCCCTAAAATTTCCCATAACGTTTTACCGATATGGAGGGTTTTCCGACCGCACAAAATGTAAGGCATACCTTCAAACTAAAACAGGGATTTTTATTAAAAGACCTTTAGATACACGCTTAAACTTCGGTAAAGATTTTGAGGATTTTAATTTCTGTTAACTTTCATCATGGAAGACGATTCTTTCACTTGTTTTTTGCTTCTTTCGCAGATTCGTTTAGGTAGAGTTCCTATATTTAGAGAGTTAAGACAAGAGAAACCATGGGCGCCGCCATTGGATGCGATTTTGCACATTTGTTTACATTCTGAGGGCCGTTGTTGTGTTTTTGTCCACTGCAAAGATTACAGTGCCGCTGAGTTTCTAATGATGTAATCTTTTACTGCTTTTGTGCATCGACATCCATTTACGCTTTGAAAGGTTCTTTTGGGATTTTTAGACATTCTTGAGGCGTTTCATGATTAAAATTTACAGATTCGTCGATATTTAACTCTTTATCCGTAAAATACTGTTGGTAAACAACTGCGATTGTAAACAAAAGTGCAAAATCGCATCCAATGGCGGCATCCGTAGAGCCTAAAACTCATCGACCAATCAGAAGTTGACTACCCTCTTGTCTTAACTCTCTAAATATAGGAACTCTACGTTTAGGTAGACTCCTCTGCAGAGAGCCGTGAGATTTTTTAGGGATGACAAAAACACCGTAAACCGCTGATGCAAGTTCGGAGTCCTGATGCCAAAAGAGCCGTGAGATTTTTGGGATGATTTTGGGATGACATGACAGTCTGATGACAGAACTCGACGAAAACCGCATTTTGCAAAGTGTGGGTTTTCTACGGTGCCTTCGTTTTATTTACGTTCCGTCTGACTCCGGATTACTGAAATAGTATGCTTGTCTTATTGTTAAATTAAGTATTCTCTAACTAAAATACCATGATTATTTTCTGTTATTTTACATCTAGCTGCTGCTGTCAATCATGGATGAAAATGTACTTACTGTTACGAAGTACCTACATATATTTGAATTAGAATTTATTTTTTTGAAACCAATTTAAAAAAAAAAAAAAAAAAGTAAAGAAAGGAAAGTTTCCCCTGCCACGAGCTAGCTCGAGTGGCAGGTTCACTAAAACATAAATTAACAGCAAAGAAATAATAATGAAGTAAAGCTTTCAAAAATATGAAATAAAATTAAAATCACAGCGAAAATTATAAATTATAAAAAAAAGAATTCCAAATTTTCGATTTGTGAATTCCATTGTGAATTCAGTGGTGATAGCGATAGTTTGTAAATTTTCCTAGAGGTAGTTTCAGAAGTGTAGGCGGACCTGGACCGATAATCTTTGGAATTTGTCAACATTATTTCTGATATTACTCTGTGAAAATGAATGAAAATGAAATTGGGTGTTCACTTTACAATGAGGAACACTTTAAACACAAAAGAATAAAGTCAGAGGCAAGTTCGGTTTTATTTTAAAGGAATTCAATTTGAAAATTTGCCAAAGATTATGGTTTAGGTCCGCCTACACTTCTGAAACGAGCTCTAACACATATTAGAAAGGAAAATAATTCCATGACGAGTTGAGAATTCACGGACAGCACACATCGCCGAAGTTTCTGTCATCTGTGTCATCCCAACTTTTTTCACGGCTCTCTGCGTATCGTAAAAACCGATTCATTTTTCAAGTGAGACATAACCTTAAACTCACAACAGCAAAGAGTAAACAAGAGTCGCAATTGAATGGAAGGCCTGCGTGGTCAACGTAGATAAGGGATCCGAACGCGGGCTGGCCTGGGCTGGCCTCTGATTGGCTGCAACGGGTGGAGCAAAAATGACTCGGGGTATAGGGAAAATAACACGGGATTTTCGTTCCGGGGCGTTTATCTCGAAACCTAAGCAAAATCGTAGCTAAACAATTTATACGAGTCGATTCAGCAGATTTTTCCAAACAATTTGATAGGTCATAAGTGCCACTTTATTGCAAATTCGAAAAGACTGTTTCAGTTTAAAAGTACGCACAAAAGTGTGATTACATGCTTGCGTGTGTTCGAGCAGTGTTTTGAGTAACTCACTATTGTGCGTACTTTTAAACTGAAACAGTCTTTTCGAATTTGCAATAAAGTGGCACTTATGACCTATCAAATTGTTTGGAAAAATCTGCTGAATCGACTCGTATAAATTGTTTAGCTACGATTTTGCTTAGGTTTCGAGATAAACGCCCCGGAACGAAAATCCCGTGTTATTTTCCCTATACCCCGAGTCATTTTTGCTCCACCCGTTGCAGCCAAATCAGAGGCCAGCCCAGGCCAGCCCGCGTTCGGATCCCTTATCTACGTTGACCACGCAGGCCTTCCATTCAATTGCGACTCTTGTTTACTCTTTGCACAACAGCGATTAGTCAAAGATATTATACTATACAGATACGCAAATGTGAATGTAAAATGGGCTCAAAAATCAGGGGCAGGGTAGGCAACCTGTTAGCTTCACGATACAAACAAATATCAGCAGTTGTAGATTTGGAGGTTATAACAAGGATGATATTATGATCCTTGGTTATAAACAGTTAAAAATCTACCTTGATAAACAGTGATTGTTTGTGCCGGAGAACATTGGCTGTTTCATTTATCTCGCAGCAATTCCAAAACTTTGAACTTTTACAACAATCATCCTTCATTCCGTTTTGTCTTTCACAAATTAAATAATAGAAATTCCCTGTTCCTCGAAATATGTGTTTTCATTTCCCTCTTTTACTCGAAACTCAACGATAAATAATTGTTGGTCTCTGTCGAAGTTTCCCATTGTACAGTTTTTTAAAACTTTACTCATCAGGGACCAAATTATGTTACAGCTTGACGTTCCTCCGAAAGACGTTGGATGGTGCGTACTTAAGTATTATTGCGTGTGGTTTATACCCTCCAAGTGCTCTCCGATCATTTTCGGGTAGGACCGTCAGGACGTATGATGTTTTGGTCCCAGAGAGTCCAAAGGTACTGATGACAATTCTTGGTGGAAGCTCATGAATTGGTATGGGTACCGTTTGCTTGGTAGGTTTTCCAGATATAGGGCGAGGGCTCCTAAATGACTTATTTCCTAACGACTAATTGTGAGGATCTTTTAATACTTTAACCCGCTGTCTACTTCCTTCCGTCTAGTCAGTCACCTAGCGTCATATTCATCTCATTCTAGGACTCACTTTAAGTCAACTGCATGAGCTGTTTTGAGAGCTGCACCCACAGTGGATATTTATTTATTTATTTATTTAGAATTTTATACAAATAGAGCTGTCTGAATTATACAACATACATACATTGAAACTGTATTATACCTTGTGAAATACCTCCTCTAACTGGGAAGTAGCTTCTTTTTCACATAGAATGGTTGAGGTATCATAATAGGTTGGAAAATTTACAAAATCGGGTAAATCGTTTTTGAAGTTAAGAGGTTAAACAGAAGAGGACCTAAAATAGAGCCCTGAGTTAGGTCAAGAGCATCAGAGAATGTCAGACCAGACATCAAATTTATTTTTACCAATTGCTTTCTACAAACAAGGTAGGACTCAAAAAGCTTCATAGCAGCGTTATTTAATCTATAGACTCTCAGTTTTTTTAGAAGAAGTCGATGATTTATTAAATCAAAGGCCTTGGTTAGGTCAACATGCATGCTAAGAGCAATGCAGCGTTTTTCTACAACTTCATTTACATTATCTATTGCACTGCTTGAATGGTGGATTTTTTTTTTCCTAAAAGGAACATGCCGAGAGCTTAAAATATTATTGTTTTCAAAATAGTTGCTCAGCTGCTCATGCATAACTTTTTCAAAAATTTTTGAAAAAGTGTAGAGCACAGAAATGGGTCTATAGTTAAAGAGTGTAATTGCTTCTCGCCCATTTTAAATTGAGGTGTTATTTTAGCTATTTTTATGAAGTCAGGGAAGACACCATCCGCAAGGCAAGTATTGATCAGTTCTAACAATGACGGCATATTAAAACAACCAGCAGTAAAGAGATGTCAGTGGATTTAACAATTTTAAAGATGCAGTGAAATAATTACCTGATCTTCAGTTAAGGGAGAAAATCCTGCGATGAATTTAACTTTAATCTGATCAGTTTAGATGACATCATGGCAGTAAGGATGGCATTTAAATGGAATCAGAATCAAAGATATAGAACAAATAACGTAATGAATCCACTGTTAACCCGAAGATGGTGAGCAAATTGAGAAATAATCAAGTGCCTTCGAGGAAATTTAGTAAAGAGTCTTGATGGTGTAACGTAGAATTACTTAAACGGAATTGTCTCATGAACGAAAGCAATTAACAATCTTGATTGCTGCGCCGTAGACAGGATTATTCTTGAAATTATTGACCTGCTAAGAAATCCGCTGCCCTCACTTTCCAAGCAAGGAGGGGACACGACAATGATAACTGCAGTCTAAGACAAACAAGCCCCTTTAACCTTCAACATTACTTAAGGTGTTCAGTGCAACTCAAGAAAAGGAGAAAAAACAAAATAATACTTAGGCTGCATTCAGAAACTTTACTTGAGATATACTTCACTTGACATCCCCTGAGAAATACTCAAAACAAAAGCGAGTTGAGTCGAGGTAGAGTGAGAAAAATAGGAATTCTAAAAGCTTGCAATCAACCGGCAGTTCTTGAGGAATCCAAAGGTTAGTTGAAGGTTTCTAATGAGTCACCTTCAATTTATCTCCTTCAGAATTGCCTTGAGTGCACAACTTTACGTGACCGAAGCGGCTCTGAACAGAAAGTTAGCGTATGAATCTTACTTGAACAACTCTTCAAACTTTCTCAAGAAATCTCAAGACCTTTATTCAAGATAAGTTTCTGAATTGCAAATTGAATCAGGAGGACTCAGTAAGTTCAAGTTAGGTCAGGTCTCTAAATTGCAACCTAAGTTAAGGAATGAAACATTCGTGTAGTAATGCATGTAGGAGACGCAGTTTCCGCTAAGGAAGGATTGATTATCACTCTGCAAATATCCACTGACAAATGGCAAGAAAACATGATGAAAGTAAGTGTTAAACCTTAAACAGCAACGATTTCCGAAAGTATTCATTATTCAAGGAGTCGAGAACTTAAACATTTAAGGCATGGATAAAAGTTAAGTTCCAGCGACTTGGAGGGTGAGGATAACTCAGGATAACTCCTCGCGAGGAGGTTTTAGGTTTGAACAAAAGATCACTGGATGATCAAATATCAAAATTAAGTTTCAGTAAGGCATTAAAAAAGCAAAATTGAGACAAAATGAAAAGTAGGACACTGAAAAAATTTGTAGAAGTTGATAAAAGCGAAATCACAACCGTTCGTTTAATAGTACGCATAAGGACTGTGATTAACCTTCAAATCGTCATTTGTTTGTATCGTGAAGCTAACAAGAAGCATACCCTCCCAGGCGCATTATGTACCCCGTTCAGGGCCCACTTTCCCCGCCCTAAGTATGCCACATTTGCGTATCTGTATAGTATAATATCTTTGCGATTAGTAAACAAAACAATTAAAACGTTGACACACAAAACATTCATCTTCATCTAAATATAATTTGTTGCTGGGCCAAATGGCTGGGTTGGGAATTTGGGATCCTCGGTCCATAATTTTTAAAAATTAAAGTTATTTGACTTATTCGCATGTTAAGCTATTTGAATTTCCTAGTTTTCCCAAGCTGTTTCCCTCTTTTCAGCATGAGTTTATCATCTAGCTGTTTTTTGTTCTCTATGTCCAATCAAGTCACGCGATGGATGGGTTCCGCACCTCCTCAAGTTTAGTTTTATCAGTTGCTGTTCAAAAAGTACTCAATTTTACCTCACCGTGTTTTCTTTGAACTTATAATCTACAGGAAATGAATTTTCAATTCTATTTCAACTTCATAATTTTAAGCTAGTTTTTTCTCTACTATTGTTCAACATTTAGTCAGCTCAATGGCTGATGCGGCAATTGATCTATTTGTTGATAAGCCTCTCGGAAGAAAAATCTTTTGAGAGCCTGTAAGTATCTTTTTTCTATTTTCTCACAAATTATATTTTCCTTGATTGGAATAGTACTCTTTATGCTCTGGCATTGGCCGCTGTCTTCATTCATATAAATGTAGTTGTAGAGATCTTGTCAGAGCATTTGGCACATGAGAAGTTACGCGCCGCTGATGACTTTATTTTTAGAGCTAGCTGTTTGTTTACTGTCTAGCAGAAATAATCACATAGTCGCTCCCTATGCTCCACTCTCGCTGTGCCAAATTTTCTCAAAGAACCTCTGGAGACCAGAGCTAATGCATCCTGAGTTTCTGGACTTAGGAGGAAGTGGTGCTTAGATTTCATAGCTGGAGAATTCTGAGCTCTTAAGAATGCTGCGCGAATAATTTTGACCAAGTCTGAGACGCTCCTAAGCAGTGGTGGCTTACGAGGCTTTAAAGGCAAGTGAGATTAACCGTCCGTTGTTCAGTATTAACTTCTCGCCTAAGAGGGTTTTACATAGTTCAGCCCCAATTGCTCTG
>VMOF01000174.1:0-11200 GCA_011764245.1 Trialeurodes vaporariorum
AAAGATTAATTATTATTCGATAGTAGGAGATCGGTCAGAATTCGCGTGGTTTGTCACCCAATGTTGATCAATTATTATCGATGCATCGATTTTTTTGACCGATGACCAAGGTTACCGTTTGGCGTAATTTTCATGGAATTCCTAGATTTATCGGTGATTAAAAATATTAAACAATTTAGTTAAGCAGTGGAAGACGAAATCGCATGAAATATCTTATCTGCAATTGTTTTAGCCACCGGTGGATTCACATCGAATCTTGGAATTCCGTGAAATTCATGCCAATCGGCAACCCAGCTGCCAATAATCCAGATGCTGAAAACCAAGCAAGTGTTTCGTTTAATCGAACAGTTTATACGTATAATTATATCGATCGATCGGTCACTAACTTACAAGCTGATGATCAAGACTCGTGTTAGATCGATCGAATTTTATAATACTTACTTATATCGATTGATAAAATTAAAAATATTCGATATTCATAGTTTTTCGCGAGATTCACTTATTCATGTCTTGAGATCCATAGTCTATGCTTTGAAAATCGATCGATAGCCAGTTGTTGATCTAGAAAGTGGTTTGGGGGGGGGGGGGGGGGTCGCACTGTAAATTTGAGGTGTCATTGGCAAGGTTGGGCTATTTTCTGTTGAATAAAGGAAAATTCCAGTCTTCTGAGGGGAAGGGGTACATCCTTCTGACCCCCCCCCCCTCCTCTCGCTCCACCTCTTTCAATAACCTCGTATATTTAATTACTCTTTTAGACACAACGAAAATCGATCGATAGCTCAATTGTGGTATCCAAGCGAGAAACGCATGAAATTTACCGATTTTTGTGACTTTTTGATGTATCGAAGTATTTCTTAATTAGAGATGAAGAACCTACGGTAAATGCGTCTGCAATCGATTTTTTGGTGACTCATATAGAATTATTTCGATCGGCAGAGTTAGTGACCGCGCTATATATAAAATTGACTGTCGAAATCGTCAGAGCTATTGGAGAGAAAAGCTGTGCATTGCACACTCCGATAGAAAAGCCCCCCCCCCCTCAAACAAACAAGAAAAAACAATTTATTATTATATCGAACTACTGGTATATACTGATACCCAACCCGATTAAAAACCGTCCTTCTCAGGGCCACCACTTATTTTATTGTTCTCAGCACATCATTGATCCCATCCGCTCTACCCAGAGCAACTAATAACATTCATTTTTCTGAAACCAATGAGTATTGTTTTCCATTAATAACGGCTGAGAGTGAAATAAAACTTCAAAAAATATCTGCCGTTAGCGGATGATTTTTTTTTTTTTTTTTTTTTTTTTTTTTTTTTTTTTTTTTTTTTTTTTTAAAGCATGGGATATTTGAGAGGAACTGAATGGATGCGTAGACACATGTAATGTAAATATGGGAATCAAACGTGATGAGTCAAGCTTTTTCCACCATTATTCACGGTCACTTTGATGGGAAACGGATTATTTTGGTGCGAGGGTGCATGAGAGGAACCAAATCGACGTTATTGAACGATACCGTTAGTATATTAGGGAGTATAGAGGGAGAAAACTGAATTTTGGGGAAAATCGTTTTACTGGCTAAAAAGTGGCAAAAAATAATCACAAAAAACTTTTGTAGTACATCATCTTGTAGCCACTTCAACGCTCTTTTCAATGCATCAATCTGTTTTTTTTCTATGATTTCTATTTTTGACAGCATGAGCTAAAATTCATCCAAAAATCGTCAAATTTTCGATTTTTAAAAAAAAATTTAAAAAACTTCAGTTTTTGTATATTTTTGCTGATCGAAAAACAAATCAAGGTAACTCATCTTGTAGAAAATTTTATGCTCTTTCATTTTATATCCACATTTTTTTAATTTGAGTAAAAATTAAGAACGCTAGCCTCAAAAAACCGACGGAAAGTCAGCTGAATTTCTGATTTTTCAAAATGGCGGCGTCCTGGGCGCATACACATTTTCCCGGCACTTTCATGGCCATTTTCTGACTTCTTTGGTCACTAGGAGTCAGAAAAAATAGGTCTCAACCCGTGGACAAACCAAAAGTTAAATTTTGTTGCATATACTCTGTTCCAGATAACATTGCACCTGAGTTAGACGAATTAAAACCGTAAATGGCAACAGCGCGTCTTGAGCCATGGCTTTCTCGAACGCTGAGCAGGGTAGTCTTTTTGTCCGAGGCTCTATTGTCCGGCTCGGGGTCTGAACCTTTTTGCACAGCTATAGTGAACAACTCCCGGCAGAAAATTGAATTTTTGTGTGCTTACGAGTTTTGAATTTTTAACTTGAAATTCGTATTCTGCTGAACGTGTTGAGAAAATCGATACCAAATTATCGGGAGAAAAATTCACGTTTAGTAAATATGATGCGCAATTCTTCTGATTGAATGTCCGCCTCATATGTATTAAGCATGCATTTTTTCCCCAACAATGGGGCTATTGCACACTTTTGCTATATGCGATTTAATAGTCGATTATGGCGTAAAAACCTCAAAAAATAACGATGGCGGCACTAAAAACTTCCTAAATCCACTCCTAAACTCAATAAACGCAGTTATTTGCGGGAGCGTAATGGTGGCCGAAGGCACTAACAATGGGAGATTCCCATCTAACAATACCGTAACTCCATCAAGAAGTGACCAATAAGAGACTACTTTCATTTGACACCGGTGTCACTCGGTGTTGCGGTACCATTCATCGGATGTGAATCATCACTCTGATGACTAATTACTCTGTGAATCATCTTTGTCAGCATAGAAAGAGTGACGAAATTAAGATAGGAATCTCCCATTGTTAGTGCCTTCGGCCACCATTACGCTCGCGCAAATAACTGCGTATATTGAGTTTAGGAGTGGATTTTGGAAGTTTTTAGTGCCGCCATCGTTATTTGTTGAGGATTTTACGCCATAATCGACTATTAAATCGCGTATAGCAAAAGTGTGCAATAGCCCCATTTGGTATCAATTTTCTCGAGACGTTCAGCAGAATACGAATTTTAAATAAAAAATTCAAAAATCGTAAGCACAAAAAAATTCAATTTTTCTGCTGGGAGTCGTTCACTATGTGTGGAAAAAAAGTCCGGCTCCAAGCCGGACAATAGAACCTTGGACAAAGAGACTACCCTGCTCAGCGTTCGAGAACGCCACGGCTTAGGACGCGCTGTTGCCATTTACGGTTTTTATTCGTCCGACTCAGGTGCAATGTTATCTGGAACAGAGTATAGTGTACTTAATAGAACGGTTTTGTTGTTTGTTCCGTAGGGTTAACAAAACACCAAATTCTGAAAATTATGCACACGTTTCACAAAACTATGCGCGAAATTATGCAAATGGAATTAAAAAATGTTATGTGAAATTTCATGAAATTTATGAATGACATAAAAAATATGAAAAAAAAACCCCAAAAATCCTGCATTATACAAGTCTTTATGGGCTCAGCCATCGATTTTCCTTCATGAGGCAACCAATAAAATCGGTGGTCCCGATAACGGCTCTTGATAATAGAGCTCCAGAAAAACAATTTTAAAAACTTTTTTTTTCCAAATCATAGACCATATGATTACGCCCTCCTACCGGCAAGGCAGTTGCTATAATATCTGATACTTACTTGTTAGTTATTCATTAATTTTTTTATTGATTTGCATGAATCCCAAGCGTCACCTCCAAAGAATCTTCCGGAGCAGGCTTCCACAAGGAGCCGGCTCCGCGAGGGAGCCAGCTCCGGTTGGGAGCAGGCTCCAAGTGTTTTCGGGAGCGCAGCTCCCACTCGGAGCCGCTCCGAACGGGAGCTGGCTCTGAAAAAATCTTCGGAGCCGGCTCCGAGAGGGAGCTAGCTCCGCTTTTGGGAGCCGGCGCCTTAGCTTTCGAGAGCGCGGCTCCGACTCGGAGCCGCTCCGAACGGGAGCCGCGCTCCCAAAACCTCTTCGGAGCCGGCTCCGAGAGGGAGCCAGCTCCGCTTTTGGGAGCCGGCTCCTTAGCTTTCGGGAGCGCGGCTCCAACTCGGAGCAGCTCCGAACGGGAGCCGCGCTCCCAAAAACCTCTTCGGAGCCGGCTCCGAGAGGGAGCCAGCTCCGCTTTTGGGAGCCGGCTCCTTAGCTTTCGGGAGCGCGGCTCCAACTCGGAGCCGCCCCGAACGGGAGCCGCGCTCCCAAAACCTCTTCGAGCCGGCTCCCACCGGGAGCTGGCTCCCTCGGGGAGCCGGCTCTCGGAGCCGGCTCCGAATCCCTGGTGCCGAGTCTTAAAAATCAAGCTATTAAGAGTTTGTTTTAGAAGTGTAGGCGCAGCTCCCTGATAATCTTTGGCAAATTTTAAATTTTCATTGCTTCACATCTAAACAAAATTTGCACGTGACTTTGACTATTTGATTTTAAAGCGGTTAGTTAATGAAAAGCCAAAGCTAATTCATTTTCATTCATTCTTACTGAGTAATTTGAAAAATAACCAAGAAAAATGCAATAAAATGGCCGATACTGTAGTGTTCCAGGGGGGGGGGGGGGGGCTGGTGAGAGCTTTGCAATGTTGGTCGGTTTGGGGCCCACGAGATAGTCACGATAATGCAAAAATACGCAAATGAAATAACTTATAAACACTTTATTTAATGAAAACGCGACACTTACTTCGGATTCCAACGCTTATGAACTTTAGTTTTAAGAGCAATCTCTGTAAAACTCAGATGCACACTTCTAAACTCATTTGAGAATCTAGATTCACACTTCTAAAATCAGCCTCACACTTCCAAAATCAATCGTGTCAGGACTCAAACCTACACTCACACATACAATATCACAAATCCCCACAATATTCGCACTCTTCCCTCTCTAGCCGTTTTTGTTAGTGTTTTAGGCCCTTCTATCACCTCGGATGCAACATCTCCGAAAATCGCTTTCTGTACGTCCTTACACGATTTTTCTAAACAAATGTATCTCAAACTAGAAGATTCCTACACTTTATACAAACATGTCGCATTCTGAGCGCCAAAACGCAGCTTCTCGCGGCTTCGCTAAGATTGAATTCGGCCGAAGTCCAATGAAAGCGTTGCCAAATTTATCAGTTACATGAATACAAACCCCATATTTGGGTAGCGAACGCTCCCCATTACATATGTTGTGAAGTTAGCACCCCGACTTTCTCCAAAATCGATTTCGACCCCGCCAATCAATTGCTCACATTTTGCTCACCAATGCTCAACCTTTAATTCTCTTTGCTCAAGCAAGGTATTCCCATAAAATGCAAAAAACCAATTAGAGAAGTTCACGGAAACCGGCCCCCCGGCTTTACCTCTTAGTTCGGATAGAAAATAGAAAAAAAGAAAAAGCAGAAAAAAAACCCAGGGTTGAATTTTCAAGATTCTGATAGATCTTCATAGAAATCTGCTTTTTCACACTACCACATTCACACCGCTTTCTCTCACATCTACCAGCTTCATTCATTCTGATTTACAGAGAGAGCTAAACATAAATAATAACAAGTAAAATTAATAATTTTTTTTTATACAACAACAATAAAGAATATTCTCGTTCGCGCCTGCTCATCGAGTGATACCACCAGTACTACGTCGCTGTCCCCATTTGCTCCAGACCCGTACTTAGTCCCTTGAGAAGATGTTGTTTCCTAGTGCCAGGAAATGCGTGCTTGCCTCGTATACCTTGACGGATTCGTGCTGATACCCAGATGACTGCATATATGAACTGTTACCTCCGACTGATTCTCCGATTCGTCTCATGCAATCGTCAAAAACCGATAAGACGGATCGGAAGATGAAGATGCCCGATAGTCGGATGTCCGATTCGTCTCATGGAATCGTGAAAAAAACCCATAAGACGGATCGGAAGATGAAAATGTCTGGTTGCCGGATGTCCGATTCTTCTCATGTAATCGTCAAAAAAACGACAAGACGGATCGGAAGATGAAGATGCCCGATAGTCGGATGTCCGATTCGTCTCGTGGAATCGTAAAAAAAACCGATAAGACGGATCGAAAGATGAAAATGTTTGGTTGCCGGATGTCCGATTCTTCTCATGTAATCGTCAAAAAAACGACAAGACGGATCGGAAGATGAAGATGCCTGATAGTCGGATGTCCGATTCGTCTCATGCAATCGTGAAAAAAACCGATAAGACGGATCGGAAGATGAAGATGCCTGGTTGCCGGATGTCCGATTCTTCTCATGTAATCGTCGAAAAAACGACAAGACGGATCGGAAGATGAAGATGCCTGATAGTCGGATGTCCGATTCGTCTCATGCAATCGTGAAAAAAACCGATAAGACGGATCGGAAGATGAAGATGCCTGGTTGCCGGATGTCCGATTCTTCTCATGTAATCCAAAAAAAAACCGATAACACGGATCGGAAGATGAAGATGTTGAACTATTCCGCCATATTGACCTTGCATGAAACCAAGATGATCATCAGGAGATACCCCGAATTCAGACTGGCACCGATGGACGATTTTCAGCTAATAATCGATTGCACTGCACCAGCTCACCAACAAACTCCTCTCGCGACCTCGTACACGCCCTTCTTGACAGCTCCACGGTTTCCATTGATATCTTCGTCCGAAACCCTGGACAGGGGACCCTTTTATCGTATGCCTAGATGACACTAGAGACTGATACGGGCGTCTCAATCTTACGATGACCTTGAACTGGTGAAGGATGGGGGTCAGCTCCCCAAGTCCACCTATCCCGGAAAACCAGGAGTGTGGCCAGTTCACCTCATAACCGTGCAATGTTGCCGCTTCATCACTCGATTTGCAGACTCGAGAACTCAAAACAAATAGAAAACACATTCATTTTAATCACAAAATAAAAAAAAAATTAAAAAATCAAAAAAACATCCTGCGTTAAAACTAAATTCTTACTTTTATGCTCTATCCTTTCTGCTCAAATTACATTTAATAACAAACTTTTCAACTTATACAAACAAAACTTGCCTAATTTAAATGTTAATAATGCTTTTAAAAAAAGATTAGCCCCTAAATCTAACGGCTTAACCTATTTATAACAACAACATAAATCGATTATACTCCAGATAAATAACTTAAAAAATCCTTTAAAATACTACCAACTAACCGCAAATCTTTAGATTGAATTACATCCATTATCTAAAATATTTAACACATTTCTGTCGCGCTTTCTGCATACCTTCATCCCTATGGCTTCGATACAAAGTTGTAAGATAAAATCAGGAAGCTATCGAATTACGACGCAGGGGCGGCTCGTGCAATTTGGCAACAATGTCATCCCTCCATTTGGTTGTATGTAAAACAATCGATTCGAAAGTGAAGCAGCGCTTCACCAACAATCGATTGTGAAACATAGATTCAAATGAAGCGAAAACATTGTTGCCAAATAGCACGAGCCGCCACTGTTACGACGAGCGGAGTATACTCCACCACCTACTTTTCGTGCGGACAAAATCGAACATTTTCCTCTAGAAAGAGGAATACTATAGATAATGAATAAATATAAGTGAAGGGATGCAGGAAGCGGGAAAAAGTCGAGCTAAGTAGTATAATTTCAGAGGTCATTGGGGAGGTCCATACGAACAAAAACGTTCGTGAACCATTGTCCGGAAACGCTTCGTTTCCGAGTTATAAAAGTTCAAAGTTGCCATAGAAAAGTATTGTACGCAAAAAAGAAAGAAAATTATTCTGAGTAGAAGAGGGAAAAAATCAGGAAATCAGGGCGAAAGTTATATTACCTATACGACACAAGAGCTACAAGAAAAGTATTTTGACTTTTTTTCAAAAAACGAGTTCCAAAGGACCTACGGCCGTACACATACAATTCAATAAAACTAGTCGAGTGAAACATAGCAAATGGTGATAACCTCCATAATATTACGTATACAATTTTCAAAAACGCCTAGCAACGTCTAATTATTTTTTCAAGATAGAATCAATTCCATTAAGGCGGAATAATGACGAACGTTTGATAGCCAGCTTAGTTCATGTATATACAAAAAAAGGGAATGGAAATGTAATGAAATGTATGAAATTGAATGCCAGCGTTATTCATTAGATGTTTTCTCTCATTTTTTAGATTCACTTTCGAATGAGCAAGAATTCATCAAGACAAATGGGACAAGTACTAATGTTAACAGTACCTGCAGGCTGATTCTCCCTATTTGGACGAGACGAGACGAGATAGGAAGAATGGAGCAATCCCATTGGTTTAAAGGGCGTCACGTGGCAGATTTCGAGTCATTCGAGTAGATTACGAGTCATGAATTTGAAAAAAATGACTCGTAACCTACTCGAATGCCTCGAAATCTGGCACGTGACGCCCTTTAAATACTCCTAAAAGCAAGCCCATTTTAGAAAAAAATATGAATTTGACACAAATTTAGCCAAAAATAGGGTTTAGCGCCCCCGAAAATTGTCAACGTTTTTACCCCCCAGGGAGGCCCAACAGACAAATTCCTTGAGACGACCCTTATCGAGTGATACATCGATCAAAAGGGCATACCAAACTGAGCATTTTGGCGCAAATCGGAGGTCGATATCGCTTTTCTTATTCGAGATATCGAATTTTGTGAATCTAACTTTGACATTCGATATCTCCAATGTGAAAAGCGGTATCGACCTTCGGTTTGCGCCAAAATTCTCAGTTTGGTATGCCCTTTTGATCAATGTATCACTCGATAGGGGTCGCCTCAAGGAATTTGTCTGATGGGCCCCCCTGGGGGGGTAAAAACGTTGACAATTTTCGGGGGCGCTAAACCCTATTTTTGGCTAAATGTGTGTCAAATTCATATTTTTTTCTAAAATGGGCTTGCTTTTTGGAGTATTTTAGACCCCTAGTTTTTTAAATTCCGGTATCTCAAAGTGCAGTAATGATTTTTTGAAAATAGGTCCATATCGAACTTTAACCTTCGATATATCGAAAACTAAAAACGATATCGACCTTCGGTTTGCGCCAAAAAATTTCTTTTTTTATGTTCTTTCAGATACTGAAATAAAAAAATAGGGCTCCCATAAGAAAAACGGAAGTGACCCCCTCCCAGGGGGGCGCCGAAAAAATAACCCCCCCCCCAATAATGGGTCCCCCTCGATACTATTGGACACGTGTTTGGCCGTTTTTCAAAATTCGCAGCCGTTTTCGAAAAAACCGCAGTGGAAACTGTTTTTCTTAACACCCTGTATACTCATGCCGTATCATATTCTTTGTATTCTTAAATTGAAGGTATAAGTCATCGGGGAAACTGACAAGAAACGCATCTTTACTCAAAGCCGAGCAAAGTTTTTTGTTTCTTCAATGCCAATCAAATTCAAGTGAGTATTTGTGAGTGAAACATTTCTTACAAATATAAAGTCTACGAGTATGGGTTGTTATTTGACGTCGTACTAATTTTTCAAAGTCGCTGATCCAACAGTAGTGAAATTTTTTCATTTTATTTTTATCTTTTCCTTCCTCATCAGATAAATTCGAAAAATCGGTTTGGTCATCATCCACCAAGTACAAGAGATCTGTATGATCTTCTAGTTCGGGATCGGCTACTTTCAGCGGGATAATTTTTACTCTCTTTTTTCTACCTTCCTCCTCCTCTTCTCAATCCAAACACTGATACGGAGACGTTGTTCAATTTTTCGAATTTATGAATATCCTCTATAGCTGTGGGGAAATCATCATTGAATTTATATTTGTTTAAAAGTTTCTTGTAAACACAAGGGCGGTTTTTTTCCAGGTTTTCCAGTTTTTGGTAAAAATTTACCGAGCATAGCATACATGAAACATTTTGCATCTTTGTTTTTTACATTCACAACTGAATTTGAACGAAACGGTAGAGGTATATAATTGCTTCCTTTTGCAAGAGCATAGTGTTTGTTTATACGCATTTCTGTTCCGATCAATCTCTCTAAAGTCCAACCGGATCCTTTCATTGCAAAGTCTCCACTTTCTTTTATGATACTGTTGAACAATTGATTTATTTTTTCATCCATGTCAGAGTATTGAAAGAATGTTATGTTTTCGGTTTTAAATGAAACTGTTTGCTTCTCCACTTCTTCATCAGGTTTTACAAATTCTGCGTAAACTAATAAATTTACTTTAATTCTTCCACAACTGCTTACAGACTCTTTAATTTTATCTAAAATTAAGTTTTTGTTCGATTCCAAGTATAGGGTTAAATCTAACTGCTTTTCATCGAAATTTTTAATAAAGTAGGTCTTGAGACGATTTTTCAGAGCTGACTCGATCAACACGAATGGCTCTTGGATCGCTAAAGCGTTCCTAATATGCTTCTTGGATAGATCATGTCTGCTCCCTTTCTGATACGATTCTTTACAAATGTTACAATGTATTAATTCAACTGAACTCATGCTTACTTGTTATTGATGTATTGAGGTTGATGAATGGATAGGAATGTAGTATATTGTAATCTGTTTAATCTGTAGATCCGTTCAACTTTTTGATAACTGCAATGTAAAATTAATCATTTTTTTTTATTTTCAGAAACCAAACAGTGGAGGAGCGGTTGACCGCTTTACAAGACTTTACGCGTCATGCGGAGGAAAATGTAAAGCTCATGAGATCACTCGGAGAAGAGAACCGGAGGGCTCTGTTTCAGCTACAAATCAATCGGTCAGGAAAAAATAGAAATTAAAAGTTGGGGGGAGGAAACAATAAGGCCTTGCACAGCTTTATGAGGATCCATCAGATTGCTTTGGTTTTTTGGCGCCTTGCCAGGAGGAGGATCAAATCCTCCAGGCAATTGAAAAGCTGCAATCACGTATTTCCGAAATTGAGGAAGAAGAAAAGGAGTAAAGGCTAAAGGCACGCTGCTTGCCTTGCATTGTCGTAGAAGACGATAGTGAAGATGAAGAACCGACTCATATTGTAGCCGCTCCCTTCTTCCGTACAGTGATTCAAGAGACACATTCGAAAAAACGGCGTGGTAGGATAGATCTATTTTACAACAGAGAAAGCTTTAATTGATTATATTTTAAAACACGGCCTCCCCCTTTCTAAGATGTACAATGGATACATAGTACAGCCTCGATATCTGCTCAAAACTTTATCGATATCGGCAGACAAAGCCAACGAAGGTGTTCTTATATATGAAGTTCTAAATAGAAGAAAGTTGGGAAACATACACGGAGAGAAGAAGTTGGTGGATATGGTCAGCTTGTTGGAGATCGTTACCATCTTGGATACCGTCTTTACAAGACTTTATTTGGGGAAAAAAAATGAAATCGGG
>VMOF01000175.1:0-11117 GCA_011764245.1 Trialeurodes vaporariorum
AATTCGTAAGCACAAAAAATTTAATTTTTCTGCCGGGAGTCGTTCACTGTCTGTGGAAAAAGGGCCCGGGCTCCGAACCGGACAATAGAACCTCGGACAAAGAGACTACCCTGCTCAGCGTTCGAGAACGCCACGGCTTAGGACGCGCTGTTGCCATTTACGGTTTTTATTCGTCCGACACAGGTGCAATGTTATCTGGAACAGAGTATACTTGCACCCACACAAACAACAGTCGCCGTCCCGTTTAAAGCTGCCGCTTGTAGTATAGGTAATAGACACTTTCAATTCACCGATGAGTCCACCGGTCGACCTACAGATTACACAGCTCAACCTATCACATAACTGTAACGCACAAAATTACCCACATGTGTCAATCGATGGCACTACCGTTTTATCAAAATATCTAATTTTTCGTTCAACGTCAGTAACGGGGCCCCTACCGACCTACAGGTTGAGAAAATATTACAAATGCGCGTTTTTTCATTCATGACAGCCATACACTGAACGGTGCAATGTAATCTTTTGACCATCCGAAGGAATCATTGGTGGATTAAAAAATGCAATTAAATAAACACAAAAACGGGTGCTCGGGCCCTGTCGATGCCAACTTTCAGTACGTAGGACGTAGGTTTAAGTATTTTAGTTACATACATTAGTTCCGTTGCACGTTAGTAACCCACATTTATGATGGTTTTTTTTTTTTTCTTTGAATTTGTTTGCGGCTGTTTTCTGAAGGTAAAAATTTCATGAACTTCCTTCAGTTTTCTTTCGCGTGTCCACCTATTGTCGTTGGGCGAGGACTTGAGGAGTTGGGACCAGCCACCAAATCTTGTTTCAGGCGTTATTGAACTAGCCTCGTCTAGCTTAGTCTCTCAGAGCAGTGGTGGCTGAAGAAATGCAACTTCTTAACACATAAAAGAATAAAACAAACCTATGGAGAAGAACCGATGTTTTATAGAGTTCGAGGAGAGATACGATACTTTATAAATAACGAGCTGTCTCTCACCTAGGAATAAAATGAAAAATTTACAGGTTGAATCAGAAATGCCATCCTTGTAACCACGTATTCTAGCGCTCAAAATAAGACTTTTCTTCCACAAAAATGTGTCCAAGAATGTCCCTTGAGAGCTGCAGCCCCCCCAAAATTTTAAAAACTTGATATTTTTTCTGGAATAGTGACAACAATATGAACCAAATGTCATGAAAATTGGTGTCCCGAGGAAATTTTACGTGTAGAATCCATTAATAACCTCGAAAAATTCAGAAATTAGGTCTGGCTGTACATTTCAGGAATTCTTGTACCTTCGACGGCACACATTTTATGTTACAGATAGGAAATTTTAAAAAAAATTACTGTAATCAGATCAGAAAAAATCTTAGAAAAATTTTTGGTCCACCTTATTTTTATCGATACGACGCGTTTTTTAAACGAGATAATCGCTGCACACGGTGAAAAAGTCAGCGCTTTTACCGTGAAGAGCGGTAATAATAAGTGAGCAACTCGCTGCCCCCATCCGCTGCTTCTTCGAGCCACCCGCAGTAATAAAAGCGCTCTCACTTTTTCACCTTATGCAGCGATTAACTCGCTTAAAACGCTTCGTATCGTTAAAATAAAGAGGACCATAAACCTTTCGAAGAATTTTTCTCATCATTCTGATATCAGTCATTATTTTTCAAATTTCCAATCCGCAACATGAAATTTGCATTTGGCTCATAATGGTGGTCGCAATTCCTAAAATAAGGTAAATTTTTTTAAAACTTTGGGGGGCTGTAGCTCAAAAGGGGGGCATTTTCGGACTCATGTCTATACAAATAGAAGAAAAAGTTTCATTTTGACCTCTAGCATACGTGGTTACAACTGTTACAAGGACGGCATATGTTTCTGAGACAACCTGTAGAATAGTGGGAAAAAAGAAAAATGAGAGAGACACGTAACAAGTGTAAGTGAAACAAACGAAGAAAATTCCCGGATTGGAGCTTTGTTTCTTGACAATTTCTTCATTTTCCCTGGACTTTCATCGCTCTAAAATAAATCCCGGATTTTCTCGGTCCTTAAAACCCTAAGGTTCGTATACTTTCTAGTTTCTTCTGATTGTAAGTTTATTGTTGCTCATAATCTCTTGTTAAGTTTCCTTCCTTTGAAATGAGTTCTTAAGAATTCACATCAAAACTTTGTAAAAAGAAAAGGCATGAATAAAAAAACAGAAATAAATACATTCGACTCGGCAACTTTTTCAAAAACTCACGTGCTTGTGGGGGTGGAACGCACGCTTCCCCCTCTCTCTCCGCCTCCTCGCCCCTCACTCCAACTCACTCACTCACTCACTCACTCACTCACTCACTCACTCACTCACTCACTCACTCACTCACTCACTCACTCACTCATCACTCACTCACTCACAATCACCAGACCACTCAATCACTCACTCACTCACTCACTCACTTCTCATCACCACTTCACCCTCCTCAATCATTACTCATTTTTTTCACTACTCATCACTCACTCAATCACTCACTTTTTCTACTCACTCAATCACTCATACACTCACTCTCCTCACTCCTCACTCCTCTCACTCACTCACTCACTCTCACTCTCACTCACTCACTCACTCATCACTCACTCACTCACTCACTCCTCATCTCCTCACTCACTCACTCACTCACTCACTCACTCACTCACTCACTCCTCACTCACTCACTCCTCACTCATCACTCACTCACTCACTCAGTCACTCAGTCACTCAGTCACTCTCTCTCTCTCTCTCTCTCTCTCTCTCTCTCTCTCTCTCTCTCTCTCTCCCTCCCTCCCCCCCTCTCTCTCGCGGTGGGCCATGGGCTCGGGCTGCGCGATTCCATCACGCGTTTGCTTGTCTGATGTCTGCGAAAGCAAAGCAAAATTGGAACATTTTGCTTAATGAGAAATTAATCGACTCTGCACATTGTTGCGAGTATTTTCCTCGGGACAAAAGTCATGCCCCCCCCTCATACCTCTTTAAACTCCTCCTTTTCCGTATTCGCTCCTTCGCCTCTTCCCCCTCCTCCACCATACAACAATTGAGTGTGACAGCGACACTTCTACAATGTATTTCAAAGGGGAGATGTGTCATTTTTGAACCTATCGGCACATAATTTTGAAACGGGAAAAGCGGGACGTACGGAGAAAATTGCTCCCCGGTTCGGAAACTTAACAATTCAGTATTGACATTAGGGCGGGAGGAGACGTAAAACCGCGATGCAGGTGACTCATCTCGACTCTCGACCTGTGCGCGCTTTACGGAGTGAGGCGAAAACTTACAGAGCGACGAATGGGAGAACAAACTGTTTCTTCGGCAGAGCTCATAATACGAAAGAGGAGGTGGAGCTCAACCGATGATCTTTGGAATTGTTCCAACATTATTTTTCATATTACAACGTGATGGGAACAAAAGAAAGTGAATTTAAGCCCTGTACTTTCCAGGGCTGCCGTTTTGCGTATATTCAATGCTATTTTTCTATTCACCGATGATTCCACCGGTTGAGAAAAGATTACACAGCTCAGTTCAGTGTATGACTGTAATGCATGAAAATACTCTGATCTGTAATCTTTCCTTAATCGGTGGAAACTCCGTTGATTACTTAAAATATCCGCAAGTTTTTTAAAGTAATCGACGACTCCACCGGTTGAGAAAAGATTACAGATGCGAGTATTTTAGTTTATTACAGTCATGCACCGAACTGAACTGTGTAATCTTTTCTCAACCGGTTGAATCATCGGTGAATTAAAAAATAGCATTGATTATACGCTAAACGGCAGCACTGGTACTTTCATTGAAGGAAGCTCAGTGGCGTACCGGAGGCCCCCCCAGTGCCCCCGCGGCGCGGGGGGGGCCCCGACCTGAGGGGCCCCAATATCACATCTGATCCGAGTATTAGACAAAACATAACATTTGAAAGAATAAAGATAAAGACGTAGGAGAAAATAAATCAGTGTATCCTGAAAGTAAAAAGAGCTGATGAGCTCCGTGCGGTATCAAATGAATATAGAAAAGCTGTCAGAAAAAAAAAAAAAAAAAAATCAGCTATTTTCTTTCTTGGGAGGGAAACGGAATTTTAAAGCTAAAACTGCCTGAAAAACTGTCTCGAGAGCACTCAATTTTCATAACATTTCGGGGAAAGACCCCTGAGCCCCCTCTAGATAGGTGGGGAGGGGGTTTCCATAGACACTCCATTCACTGAGTAAAGATGTAGGGCCCTCGACTGAAAGTTTGCGGGGGGGCCCCCAAAGTTTCCGGTACGCCACTGAGGAAGCTTTACAATAAAAAAATTTAACAAAGGCATTTAAATGAAAATTATTACGTTCAGAACAATGATAAGTGAACCGCGGAAAGAGTTTGGTACTATCACCAGAAAATTTCTGGTATTACAATCAGAACATACTTCGTTACAGTACCAGATTTTATTTAAAATTTTCAAGAACTATGGTAAAAACACTAACATTCTGGTAACAATACCATCCCTTACTTCGGTTCACATATCGTTTTGCTTCTGGCACTTTTTTGTTGGTTTTTTGTTGTTGTTTTTTGTTTTTGTTTGTTTGTTAGTGTGTTTTTGTTTTTTTTTTTGTTTTTTGTTTTTTGTTTTTGTTTTTTTTGGAGAATAATCGGCAACTTTGTCCATTCCATTCAATTTTTATTTGGGGAAAAACTGTACAAATTGTTAAATCGCGAGATAACAGGTTCTGCAGGTCAGTGGTACAAATTGCGCCAGTGGCGAGGCGTGAAATTTGGCAACAATGTATGCTCTCCATTTAAATTCACCGAAAAGGTCGAACGCTTCAGTCATCGGCGATGACCAGGTATTTCGACCTTTCTGATGAGTTTAAGTGGGAAAAAAGAACGTTGCCAAATCGCACGCCTTGCAGCCGAATTGCGCACTCATGGTATCCACTTTCTGTCTCACATTCCCTCAGAACAAATCAATTGTAAAAGAATAAACTTGATGTTTCACATCCGCTTGCCTATTTGTGTTCGATATAAATGTCCCAACGAAGGTGACAAAAAAGAGACGATAAATCCGCTGGAGCGCTATTGCTGCATGCAGGTTCCTGATAAAAGCTTACTCGCTCTCGCATGACACAATTCTCTACTGAGCTACGAAAGCATTTTCCAATGGAAATTTCAGGATTTGAACAGAAAAATTAAAAAGATAATGGATTGTACGCCTTTGGAAGTGCCTGCGAAACAATAAAGGTGCGGGGCCCGCGGAATCACGAGACGAATTTCAAAACAGCCAATTCGCGGCTGTACTATTTTGAGGTTCAACTTTCCGTCACACTTCATTGTTTAGTCATGGGCGTCATTTCAAGTTCGGCTTGGGGGGGGGGGGGGGGAAAAAATCTGAGCATTATACTTTTCGGTTTGGCGGGGGCAAAAATCGGATAACCTTTTTTTTTTTTTTGCTCGACAAAGAGCCGAAAAGCCATCTTTTGGGGGCAAAAATCGGATGACCTTTTTTTTGCTCATCAATATTATTTGTGCCAGTTTTTGAGCCTGACTTCAAATCCTTGGGGGGGGCAGTTGCCCCCCCCCCCAGCCCCCCCTAAATGACGCCCATGTGTTTAGTGTCCTGTTTTACGCAGTGGCGTAAACTTCACTGAATAAAAAAGAGCTAAATCTAAATATTTATAGATAGAAAGTATGGACCTCAAAGTGGTTGGTTTCACCGTATGAAATAGTTCAATTCCCTCTGTGATGTTTCATGTCTACAGTCTACACTACTGTCTCCGGCGATATCAACACGTGCTGACAGATAGCCCTTTTTTCGAAAAATTGGGGGAAAAAAACAAACAAACAAAAAAATGTACGGGTTTTTGGTCAATACTCGACAATGGTTGCTGACCACTGATTTTGTTCAAATCTCTCTGTGCATTAAGTTGTCAGTAACTTCGAAAGACATTTCTTGAAATACATGAACGAAAATGGTTCTTGTTTTTTCACTTCAAGAGCCGCATTTAAAATGATGTGTCTTTATTAATGATATTTAAAAAAGAGATTAAAGTGTCATACGTGATTCAAAAAGTAGTATTCTTTAACACGTACATTGAAGGGTAGATGTCAAAGTACTGAATGAAACCTAATGCTTAAGCATTGAACATATTTCACGAAGCCCATTTTTGTTAAAAATCACTAAATTCCCACAAGGGAAGTGATAAATATGAGAAATCATCGGTTGAAATTCGTGAAATACGTGATTTGAGGGTACTTTAAGGGACGCTTCCAGACTGTAGAGCTCTAAACTAACTAAGAAGAGAAAACTATCCATAGAGGGCTGTTAAAAGGGAAAACTTCTTTTCTATATGGAGAAGGCAGTGGCAGCTCGTGCGATTTGACAACAATGTTTTTCCTTCATTTGAATCTATGAACAAAGATCGATTGCTGGTGAAGCACTGCTTCACTGTCGAATCGATTGTTTTACATAGAATCAAATGGAGGAAAATCATTGTTGTCAAACTGCACTAGCCGCCACTGGGAGAAGGACTGAAGAAAAGGGAGAAGCAAACAGCAAGGTCATCACAATGATTAACCCCCCTTTTTTTGAACCCATGCGCCACGGTCCGCCTCTGTATGCGTGCAAACAAAGAACATAAAAATGATTCCAGGGTCAAATAGTTCCAACCGTTGGAACAACGGGGCGCTGCTCAAAAAGTCAACATTTTTTGGCTAAAATTGACAAAGGAGGGGTTGCGATAAGGGCCGTTTCCGGCCCCCACCAATTTGACATTTTCATGTCCCAATACGTGTTTTAGAGGTAAAAACAAGTCAAAAAACCTCTATTAACATAACCTCTAAAATGCATCCCTGTTGAGCTACAGCCTCTCAAAGTTGACATTTTTAAGCTGAATTTTACCGCGACATGAGTGACTATATCATATAGGATTTGAAAAGTATCGACAATATATCCACCTAGAACTTGTTTGTAAGTCTTTAGTGAGTCATTAACCTCGGTTAGGGCCCAGATTTGACCACTTTTCACGAGTTTTTACCTGAAAATATCAAATTTTTTCCCAAAAAACTTGTAAAAATTAAGCTTTTTGCCAGCGGTAAATCGTGAATTTGACACCGATCCCAACGAGCATCAAAAAAAATTTTAAGTATTTTATGTAGTAGTATATTAGGTAAAACATATCGAAAATTGAAGTTGCGCTCGCTTGCGCTCATGGTTAAAAGTCAACTTTACCGTAGGTAGGTCTACCGATGCGTTTCCCAAACCATACGACCATTATAGGGATGTGTGCGGCCGTGCGTGATTAAATATGCAACCATCGATATTCTTCGATATTTTTAGTTAGATTTGCTGCCGGGAATCTTTTAAGAACATTCCTGAACCGAGGGGGGGGGGTTTAGAAAAAAAAAAAAAAAAAAAAAAAAAAAAAAAAAAAAAAAAAAAAAAGTTACTCGTGCAATTATGTTTGATTGTTTGAGATGATGGTTTGGGGGGGGGAGGGGGGCTGGACCTTGTCGACAGCCATGCTAAGCTGTCACAACGGCTTCTAAATCTGGCAACACTGAATTATCTCAATGATGAACCTGTCGAACTTCATTTTCTATGAGTGCAGTGCGCACCATTCTTAAGTCTCATCCGTGGTATAAATCGCACTATCTTCATTGTGTGCTAATCTGATTGATATAAAAAAAACATTTATTTACACCTTTCTCCTTTTGGGTCAGATCGAAGAAAGTGCTACAGTGCTAATTCAGTATATACCCCTTGTTCCTTCCCTCGAATCATGAGTAATTGCCCGGGTGATTGTATAAGGGTTTGTTGTTTTAAGTTGAATTTACATAAAATACCTAGATACACTTTTGCTTATTTTTTTCCCCTAAAAAAAACGCACGGTTTTGCGAGTGACAGTATGGTTATGGGCGGACTGTGTACGCTCTTGATTTTTTTTTTTTATTTTTTTTTTGTTTACTAGACAAATTAGTACATGAGACTTATTATGTAAGAATTTTGCGTACTGCACTCATCGAAAATGAAGTTCGACAGGTTCATCATTGAGATAATTCGTGTTGCCCCAGATTTTAAAAACCGTTGTGACAGCTTAACTGGCTGTCGACAAGGTCCAGCCCCCCTCCCCCCCTCCAAACCATCATCTCAAAAAATCAAACATAATTGCACGAGTAACTTTTTTTTTTTTTTTTTTTTTTTTTTTTTTTTTTTTTTTTTTTTTTTTAAACCCCCCCCCCCCCCCCTCGGTTCAGGAATGTTCTTAAATGATTCCGGCAGCAAAACTAACTAAAACTATCGAAGAATATCGATGGTTGCATATTTTAAAACCCCGCATGGCCGCACACATCCTATTGGTCGTATGGTTTGAATCGCATCGGTAGACCTACTTACGGTAAAGTTGACTTTTAACCATGAGCGCAAGCGAGCGCAATTTCAATTTTTCGATATGTTTTTCCTAATATATACTACATAACATACTTAAATATTTTTTTTTATGCTCGTTGGGATCGGTGTCAAATTCACGATTTACCACCGGCAAAAAGCTTAATTTTTACAAGTTTTTTGGGAAAAATTTGAAATTTTTAGGTGAAAACTCGGGAAAAGTGGTCAAAACTGGGCCCTAACCGAGGTTAATGACTCACTAAAGACTTACAAACAAGTTCTAGGTGGGTATTTGTCGATACTTTTCAAATCCTATATGATGTAGTCACTCATGTCGCGGTAAAATTCAGCTTAAAAATGTCAACTTTGAGAGGCTGTAGCTCAACAGGGATGCATTTTAGAGGTTATGTTAATAGAGGTTTTTTGACTTGTTTTACCTCTAGAACACGTATTGGGACATGAAAATGTCAAATTGGTGGGGGCCGGAAACGGCCCTTATCGCAACCCCTCCTTTACGCTAAAAATACAGAGAGGAACGTCAGCACCTGCGAGCATGTCTCAGGAAGATACCCTGAAAGTTTCAACCTGAAATACTTACTTAAAAATAAGTCCGGAAATTATGAAATACAAAAATTCCCATAAGCCTCAATAAGTGCGAGTGAGGCAGATAGACGTATGGATCACTCGCACTCACTCTCACTTAATGGCAAAATGAATTTCGTAATTTAAGGCTTTAATTCTAAATCAATTTTGCTCGTTTCGGGCTTAAAGAAATCCTTAAAAATTTTTGCGGGTGCTGACGTTCATAGATTTTGCGTTTTATCTATGGTTTCAGTTTTAGACGCCAAAAACACAACTTTTCCGAAAAGCGACTAGTGTCGCTATCCATCGGATTGAAATTTGGAAAGGTTTTGCCTGTAATCACCTTAAAGTTCGACATTTTCTATGGGTTTCACTAGAGTCCCTATATGTAGAGAGTTAAGACAAGAGGGTAGTCAACTTCTGATTGGTCGATGAATTTTAGGCTCTACGGACGCCGCCATTGGATGCGATTTTGCACTTTTGTTTTGTTTACCAACGGTCTTTTACAGATAAAAGAGTTAATTTGCGACGAATCTGTTAATTTTAATCAAAATGCACCACAAGAATGTCCATAAATATCAAAAGAATCATTAAAAAGCGTTAATATATGTCGATCAACAAAAGCAGGGAAAGATTACATCGTTTCAAACTTAGCGGAACTGTAATCTTTGCTGTGGAGCAAAACACAACAACGGCCTACGAATGTAAACAAATGTGCAAAATCGCATCCAATGGCGGCGCCCATGATTTCTCTTGTCTTCACTCTCTACATATAGGGACTCTAGGTTTCACAAATCTTGCGGGGTCACAAAATGTAACATTGTCAGATTGCACACTACGTCACTAAATAGGATAAAACCCTTCAAAAATTGATCAATCGAGCAAACAGATTGCAGCAACATTTTTTAAGCGTTGATGTAATGGAGCCCTCTATACTTGGCGCGTGGAAATGAGAACACGAGGAAAGACGAAAGCTTTCAATAAAAGAAAATCTTGTTCCCTTTGATCTGATCGTAAGTTGGAGGGAAAAAGAAAAAAGTGGTCGGCATGGCATCGGCATGGTGGCCGTGGGGCGCAGCGCGACGCGACGCGGTGAGTTTTATATAAGTAAGTACCTTCAAATGCTCCTACTGCCTATGCCTCCCATTTCCCCACGGTCCTGATCAGTAATCTTAAATCCGAGAGCAGAATTCGAAAAAATACTTCCAATATCAGCTTTTTCGGTATTTTCCGCCTTATTTCCCATCGACGAGGTTAATTGTCAGATGGCAGAGAAAAAAATCTCCAAATTTCCCTTTTAACTCAATGTGAAAGTGTAATACAGTGCTGCCAGTTTTGGCAAAAAATATTCACTTTTAACATTATGTCTCGTGGGATTTTTCTTGGGAGGGGCTCGCACTGATGAGCATTTGACTGAAAATTGTTCCCCCCTTCCCCTCCACCCCCAAAAATCGGAGGTCTGGGGGGGGCTTTAGCCCCCTTAGCCCCCCCCCCCTGCGTACGCCACTGATACAGGGTGTCCCAAAATGCATAGTAAAGATTTTTACCACGTATTTTTGGGGCCAAAATAAGACTTATTTTTCTATAAACACGTGTCCGAAAATGCCCTCCCGACGGAGCTAAAGCCCCCCAAAGTTTAAAAAAAAAAAAAAAAAAAAAAATTGGTTTTTCTTCGATTCTGGCAATGGATCTACGTAAAAATGGATGAAATTTGGGTTCTGGCGGTAATTTTAAGAGTTCTTTCCGATTCCGGGGTCGAAAATTCCCGAAAGGGTCAAGAAATGGGGGTTTGAGGGGGGTTTAACTTTTAAATTGAATAAGTTTTTAGTGCTCCGTAAAAAAATTAGAAAAGTAACAACAGCATCTGCACGGAAAAAAAAACTGTATGGGTGTGACAACCATCCACGCCGGTTCATGTACTAACCGTGAAAAGACAGCTAGGGTAGCCGTGGTTCACAGGTGCCATAGCCAGAAAATCACGGTCGGAGTGCCCGTGATAATTATGGTCGTGACACCCGTAACTTCACGGTGGCACAACCCGTGAATCACGGTTACTCGAGTGCTTCGGCGCGATCACCACCTCGCAACATCTGCTACTTTATGTACTGGAGTTTCGTCGCCACTCGCCACTCGCCATGCGGTCGGCGCGGTGCAGTGGATAAGAC
>VMOF01000176.1:0-11114 GCA_011764245.1 Trialeurodes vaporariorum
TGGAAATAAAACAGCCGAAAAAAGAAAGTTTAAATGACACAAAATAAAAAAAAAAAAAAAAACAACCGTTTTTCGATCGAATACCCCCGCCGAGATTGGATTTATCGTATTCGTATTAAAAGTAAAAAGAGGGGCTTAAACTGCCTTCAACCGTTTTGACGATGAAAGTTCCGAAAGTTCAAATCGGACAAACAAAAGCGCTCCGACACACACCGCCGCGCGCGCCGCTTAAGTGTTTTTGTTATTTCGGGGGAGTCAATCTAACAAAAAGTATGTAATTTTAATGCTTTTAATCCGAGATATATGTTTCCCCAACTCACTTCACCCGTTAACGGATATACTCTGACTGGTCTACTTACAATTTTACTATAGTGTGACACAATCCACAAACTCGCTCTAAATAGTCTAAAAACGATGAAGTCGATCTGAAAATTCATATTCGACATTTATTTTTGAAATAAGTTTTTAACGACCCTGCTGTCTGCTGTATTTAGAAACCCCGAACCTACAAATAAGGGTTTTTACGATGAGAAGTTGATAAATACAAGTTTATCGGCTCCTCGTTGTAGACATCGGAGGGTTACTATCGACATACGTATAGGTGTCACTTGAACTATAACAAGTGTAACTATGTGAATCGGTCTGAATGTTGAAATTCATAATCTCTCGAAACCACTCTCTCTTTCAGCTAATGAGCTCTTTCGTAACCATATAGATATAGTCATTTTTTTTAATCGGAACACCATATGTAACAATACATTTTTTTTTTTTTTTTTTTTTTTTTTTTTTTTTTTTTTTTTTTTTTACTATGCGACTTCAGCATTATTGGAGTGTTCCATCGAAACAAAATGGCACACTATAACCACTCCAACTATTATAGTGTCGGTCCACAGATCGTGGTAACTTTTCGTTCACTGAGACATAACCTCAAATTAATTAATTCAGCTTGAAATCGTAAGTTCCTTCGCCGGCTGTCTTTTATACATGGCACTGGTTTCTTTTCAGAAAATAAATTAAAAGAGCCACTTACGTAAAATATATGGCACAAAAAAATAAATAAATAGATCAGTTCAAAAAATTAAACTAAAACGGAACATCACGAAAATTTGGATAATCATTTTTTTTTTCTTCTCCCTAGAGTATACTATAAGACCCGAATATTCGCGACGACGCCATTTTTGGTTAGCAAAGTATACCGCGCGGTTTATACACAAACGCGCGCATTCAAGAATGTTCGAAACACGCGACCGATTTTAAATGCCGTTGTCGAGAATATTCGGGTCTTATAAAGCATTTTCAATTTCCCTCCAAACTTATTCTGGAACGCTAATCGAACCACACTCAACGTACCAAGAGAACAATAGCGGCTCGTGTAATCTGCCAACAATTATTTACCTCTATTTGATTCTATGTCAAACAATCGATTGGATAATGAAGCGCTGCTTCATCATCAATCGATTGTTTTGCAGGGATTCAAATGGAGGAAACACGTTGTTGTCAAATTTTGCACGAGCCATCACAGCAAGAGCAACACAATCCGTCGTGCCCCATGCATGCATTGCAAAATTAGCCTCTTATCAATCTCCGCCCCCCACCACCATCATCCACAGAACGTTGAAAGGGGACAATTTCACGCGTTGGAAGGTAAATTCATGGAAACAACTTCCAATTCATTCCGGGAAAGTAATTTTCAGTTAGGATACTCACAATAACTATATTATGTGCGCATTATCAGCAGTTGTTAAATTCCATAGTCTACTCCCAAATAATGCGGTGAAAGGTGAGTAAAAATTATTCACTAGCAGATCCAGGGAATTTTCCTTCTCTCTTTTATCTCATTAGAACGCATGTGATATGAAAGGACAGAATAGGGTGCGAAAATCACTTGACCACCATCATCCACAGAACGTTGAAAGGGGAAAATTTCACGCGTTGGAAGGTAAATTCATGGAAACAACTTCCAATTCATTCCGGGAAAGTAATTTTCAATTAGGATACTCACAATAACTATATTATGTGCGCATTATCAGCAGTTGTTAAATTCCCCATAGTCTACTCCCAAATAATGCGGTGAAAGGTGAGTAAAAATTATTCCCTAGCAGATCCAGGGAATTGTCCTTCTCTCTTTTATCTCATTAGAGCGCATGTGATATAAAAGGACAGAATAGGGTGCGAAAATCACTTGACCACCATCATCCACAGAACGTTGAAAGGGAAAAATTTCACGCGTTGGAAGGTAAATTCATGGAAACAACTTCCAATTCATTCCGGGAAAGTAATTTTCAATTAGGATACTCACAATAACTATATTATGTGCGCATTATCAGCAGTTGTTAAATTCCCCATAGTCTACTCCCAAATAATGCGGTGAAAGGTGAGTAAAAATTATTCCCTAGCAGATCCAGGGAATTGTCCTTCTCTCTTTTATCTCATTAGAGCGCATGTGATATAAAAGGACAGAATAGGGTGCGAAAATCACTTGACCACCATCATCCACAGAACGTTGAAAGGGGAAAATTTCACGCGTTGGAAGGTAAATTCATGGAAACAACTTCCAATTCATTCCGGGAAAGTAATTTTCAATTAGGATACTCACAATAACTATATTATGTGCGCATTACCAGCAGTTGTTAAATTCCATAGTCTATACTCCCAAATAATGCGGTGAAAGATGAGTAAAAATTATTCACTAGCAGATCCAGGGAATTGTCCTTCTCTCTTTTATCTCATTAGAACGCATGTGCGATATAAAAGGACAGAAGAGGGTGCGAAAATCACTTGACTGTCCCTAATCTGTCCTTTTCTAACATGCACGGTCTAATAGGAGAAGAGAGAGAAAGACAAAGTCCTGATGGATCCACCAATAAAATTATTTATGCAACGGTAACATCATCAGCCCTTAGATTGCAACACTAATGTGTGATAAAACTCATAAATTACGCTGTATATAAGTACAGTCAGAGAGTCTTTATGGGGGTAGGGGTATATATACAGGGGATATTTTCAACATAACCTCCTCCAGTACATTAGTGAATATATGGTGCAGTGAGATGTGAGATGGAAATTCTTGAAGATTAATGAGCTTTTGAATCTGATTCGAAAAAAAAACGAAATCCAAACTAAACGCCAAAATGCGACTCACCTTCATTTTTTGCCTCACTAACCCTTTAATGACTGCAGGTTAGTTCAAAAGAACGTCACTCTTCCGTTTACATAGGGAAAGGTATATAAATATGCATACTCGGGGGAGATGAAATTGCCTATACGATGAATTGAAGGCGCCCGAAAAACACTATTTCGTAAGTGTTCCCATCGATAATCACATTTATCCAGAATGAAGCGATCCATCTCTCTCTCTCTCTCTCTTTCTCATTAGAACGCGTGTGTTAGAAAAGGACAGATCCAGGGGCAGTCACGAGATTCTCGCCCCTTATTCTATCCTTTTCTAACACAATCATTCTAATGGGACAAGAGAGAGAGGGACAATTTCTTGGGTCCGCTAGTGGAATGAAGATTGAAACAATGTGAAATATAGACTAGAGAGAAAAAACGAGTCTACTCGGGACTTGGTCCATAAGGGGTTAACTTCCTCGTAACTTCACGTGACCAACAATATAGTCACTCACCGCCAAACGAGAGAACAGTTGGAAGAAGAGTGGGGTACTCTACACTACCATGCTAAAAAAAAAAAAAAAAAAAAAAAAAAAGTCTCTTCTACTGAACTAACCGACTCGGAACCAAAAACCAAAGGAAAGCGGCAGGATTAAAAAGCAAGGAAAGAAGGAAGAAGATGTTTTATTTTTTTATTATGATTTTTTTTCCTTCGAGGATCTCCTTCACTCTTCTGTGATCAAATCTAAGCGCGCGAGAGCAACTGAGAACGAACTGGCCATCCATTCATGGTTTTTGTATTCTCCGCCGCGCCGACAATCAACATACAAACGACAACAACATATCAGTGCATCAACATCACACAAACACACTTGAAAAAACGGAATCATAATTGAGAAATATTTATTCTAAACGTTTCTTTTATCGCATTGTCGGTATAAATCTACAACCACCGTAGTATAGGTACGGCTTGCTCTCCACGCATATCGCATCTTGGGGGCACGGCACACACTCGATGGAGAGGTACCCTTTTGTGCTTCCGCACAACCCTAGGGGGACCAAGACACAGGAGGAGGAGAAACATGGAAAAAAAGAGAGAGAAGTTTTAAGGGTGCTCTCCTCTCTAACCCCCCTCCCTTCCATCCTTCATCGACGATGATCCCTGTGAGGAAAAAAAAAAAAAAAAAAAAAAAAAAAAATCTGATTGCCTGAAGTCCCAGTGAGCAGCGTTATTATTCCGATTGTACGAATGCGTGTATTATTATTATTTTCATTTATATAATTCTATTAACGTGTTGGAGTGGTTGCGATTAACAGCCGATCGCGGAAAGCACTGTTGCCGATTCGGCCAACGAGCTATACAATTAACTATACATTTACCTATTAGAGTGGCAGTCTAATTGATATATAACCAGCGTAACCACCGTGGAGGATTTATAGGTTAGGTTTAAGGTGTTATTTTGTCCATTTATCCATCACTTTTTTTCTATCATCACTCGCAAATCCATTAACAACAAAAAACAACGATTTAGAGCAGCAACGCAACAGCGCAAATTTCTAGTTTTCATTGCGGATGCGTTGTTTTAACCTCCGAAGGGGCGTTGCGAGGGTGCTGGAAAGATGATTGAAGGCAATTATTTCAACGTGTGTACTTATACAAGTTACAACATAGAATGATATAATCTTTGTTGCACCGCAAAAATCCTCCAGAGGACGAAACAACGCGTCTATTAAAGCCAATGGCACAACCAAAACATATCTTCCATCTTCCTCATTTTCTAAATGAATGCATTCCTTAAAAAGGGTGTAAATAGGGGACTGTGTCTTTGTATCTATCTTTGTCTATTGTCTATCATGAATGCTATATATTTGAGAAATGAGGACTTGCTTATTTTTCGTTGCGCCACTGTTATGTTTGTAATTTGGTTTCCAATCGCAATGCAAATCAGGGCTGTCGTTTTGCGTATAATCAATGCTATTTTTCTATTCACCGATGATTCCACCGGTTGAGAAAAGATTACACAATTCAGTTCAGTGTATGACCGTAATGTACGAAAATACTCTGATCTGTAATCTTTCCTTAATCGGTGGAAACTCCGTTGATTAATTAAAATATCCGCAAGTTTTTTAAAGTCATCGACGACTCCACCGGTTGAGAAAAGATTACGGATGCGAGTATTTTAGTTTATTACAGTCATGCACTGAACTGAACTGTGTAATCTTTCCTCAACCGGTGGAATCATCGGTGAATTAAAAAATAGCATTGATCATACGCAAAACGGCAGCCTTGATGCAAATATGCACCGATGGGGTTGCACACTTTCGCTTGCAAAAAAAAACTCACGAAATTTACTTCTAAATTTAAAAAATGCTTTTAAATGCCCGAGCGTGATGGGGACTAATCATGGGATATTCCCATCTAATAATACTGTTGTTCCATCAAGAAGTGGCCAGTGAGAGACAACTATTTCCTTTGACACCGCAGTGTCACCAGTTGTCACGTTATCATTAGTCGTAAGTGGATCACTACTATGGTGACTAGCTGCTCTGTGAATCTTCTTTGTCATCATAGCATAGACTCTATTCCATAGAGAGAATGAAGAAATTACGATAGAAATCTCCCATCATTAGTGCCCAATGCCGCCATTACACTCGCGCATTTAAAAGAATTTTATCAGTTTAGGAGTGGATGTTGTGAATTTTTAGTGCTACCATCAGAATTTTTCGAGGTTTTTACCCCTGAATTGACTCTTGAATCGCATGTACCAAGAGAGTGTGCAATAGCCCATAGTTGTACCCATACTTCTTCACGGATTTATTTATGCACCTTACATTTTAGACTTTAAGAGATTTATGTAGTCATCTGGTTATCTCTATCACAAAATCAGTCATTTTTCCATTCGAATTTTATATGATACCGTTGTCTTGAAAAGCAAAGAACGTGATCAATATATAAATTTCCAGATTCTGAAAGTACCACAAAATTCATGATCGTATGTATTGCCAGTAGCCTACCCAAAGCATTTAACCCTTTCAAAACATCGTCCGAGCATCTTCATTTCATAGACTAAATCTGCCTCACAAAATTTCAGTTTTGCATTCACAATAAACTGCGACTCCAAATTGTTGACATTTGAAACATAATATTTCTTATAGAGCGCCTTCAATCCATGGGATATGCAAAATCAGTACCACAGCGTAGGAACATTTATCTACCCACTAAACAACGAGCGAACGTTGAGCGATCTGTCTTCGTAATCTGGTAGCAAAATGGTGACGAACATTCAATTATTCGTTTGACTTTTACATGGAGGAAAAATCGATACATCGCAATTCAACGCAGCCACCCTTGCCTTGAAGCGTGAACAAGAAGAAATGTTGACCAGAGTTAACCGTCTAGGGCTTGAACCTCACGCATCCACTTTTTTAGGAGCCATTTTGACCTACAGGTTTTTGTCTTGCTTTTTTTTAGGGGCCGTTGGAAATATTTTAGGACTTATGAATCATTGGATCTCCATTCTTAACCTGTTATATTATTTTAGTGAAAAGATGATAGGGAGAAAAAAAAATAAAACAAAACAAAAAGAGTCGATCCTTCTTTTAGATGCCACCCGGCAACGGCAATTTTTTTCGGCTCCGGTCTACTCTGCGTTTTTCCTAAATTAAGTAGCACTGTATTCAGTACATACCGGCATTGAATCTTTGTGAGTAGTCAATTCAATCTTTCAGCAAGTCAATTCATGTATGCGCAGATCCATTCGCGGGTCCAGAAATCTGTATTTCTCCATCTTCTCTCATTAGAACGTGTGTGTGAGAGGACAGATTAAAGACGCAGTCACGTGATTTTCGCCTCTTCTTCTATCCTTTTCTAACACATGCATTCTAATAGGATGAACTTCTAAAGACAACTTCTGCATCTACTATTTAGTGTGCAGAGCACCAAGCTCATGCCTAGTACTCACTACTTATAATTTTATGGTGTGAACTGCGCGCACTGACGGGACCAAAAGATGATTATCTTTCCCTATAGCTCTCTCTCTCTCTCTCTCTCTCTCTCTCTCTCTCTCTCTCTCTCTCTCTCTCTCTCTCTCTCTCTCTCTCTCTCTCACTCTCTCTCTATCTCTCCCTCTCTCCCTCTCTTCCCCCCTCTCTCTCTCTTGTTTACATTTGCTTATTTGTCTGATTGTGTATTTATTTATCTATTTTTATTTATTTATGTATTTATTTATTTAATTTACTATTTTATCAACTCTGTTTCTTTCTTTAGCTTTATATTTTATTTTATTTATTCTTATCTTCTTACTGTTTTTAGGTTTAAAAACCAAGAGCCTAAACTTTGCCTAAAAACTGTATGATTTTTTTTTTGTTTTACTTATTAGCATTAGTTCTTTTTTTCAATAAAAACGGTTCATCATCATCATCATCATCATCATCTCTCTCTCTCTCTCTCTCTCTCTCTCTCTCTCTCTCTCTCTCTCTCTCTCTCCTCTCTCTCTCTCCTCTCTCTCTCTCTCTCTCTCTGTCCATTTGAACGCATGTGTTAGAAGAGAAAAGAAGAGGGGGCAAAAATCACGTGACTTCTACTAATCTGTCCCTTTCTAACACCCGCGCTCAGATGGGCTGAGAGAGAGAGAGAGAGAGATAAAAACAATCTCTTGGATCCGCTGGTGGACTATGCGCGTTTCAAAGAAAGAGGATGTTTCATCTCCGCTCTGGCAAATTATTGTCAGCGCACTTTCTATACCTTCATCATAATTAACCCCAGTCTCCCCCCCTTAAATCTGAGTTTCTATGACTTCTTCAATCGAAACGCTCTCATATAAAATATATATATATATATATATTATATATATATATATATATATATATATATATATATATATATATATATATATATATATATATATATGTAGTTCTCCCTTGTTCTGGGATTTTAGGATTTTTGGCGATATACGCTCGAAAATTAACTGCTTTCATACGAATCCCTCTTTACCTTGCTTAATTGACGAACATGGCACCCTTTCCCTGCCCCTCCCTCACACAGAGGTATTAATAACCCTTCAATTAGTACAATTCACATCACCCCTCTTCCATACATTTAAAATGCGTCATGCAGTGCGTACATATGTACGATTGTGATTATTAGCTCCTAGTTTGCTATTTAGCCCCTTTTCAATTTTGATTTCCTTCACTTCCGGGATCTGTGAGTAATTATGTATTGCGTTGGTACGATGAACGCTGCATGGAGGTCTGGGAGGAACCAACAAAAACTGATGTTTTCGATTTTTGGTGCTGATCTCGTTGAAATCAGTCATCATAATGGTCCCCGGACGCTTGCCCTAAAACCTTTTATCTAAAAACAGATTATCTACTTTTTTTAACCTAATGAAAGTTGCCCTACCAATTTTCACCTAAAACGCATTTTACCTCAAAAACCTTTTACCTAAAATCTTTAAGGCAAAATGCCTCAATAAGTAAAAATTGTAAAAAAGTGAACAAAAAACCAAAATAAACCGTGAAAACCGTAAAAAAAGAAACCGAAACCATGGCATAAAATGAGTCTGTTAATAACAGAGCAATTGATAACTTTGACATGCATAAAATTCCACGGGAAAAAGTTTCATTTCCTTATTATAGGTTAGGTATGAAAATTATTTACTGTTTCCTTCATCTCTAAAGCAACAATTTTTTTGAGAAGGAGGCGTACATGCCAGCTGACAATCTTAGGCAAAGAAACATGTAGTTAATATATACTTTAGATCAAATTGTGTAGGACAACTATTTTTAGACAAAAAACCGGTAGGTATCTGCGTTTAGGTCAAATACTTTAGAGCAAATGACCCGGGACCGTAAAGTGTAGGGAAGACTCCAGTATGCCACGCCCGAGTCTCTTCGTTCCCAAAACTATAGATCTGCCTCAAACTTATTTACATTAGAATTTTGCCTCACAATATTTCAGTTTTATATTCACAATAAACTGCGACTTCCCATTGTTAAATTTTGAAAAATAATGCTTCCTATAAAGCGCCTTCAATTCATAGGGTATGCAAAATCAGTACCGCAGTGTAGGAACATTTATCTACTCACAAAAGAGCGAGCTATCGTAACCTAGTTGTGAAATGGTGAAGGAATCGACAAACATTCTATTATTCGAAACTTTTACAAAATTGTTTGTCGTGAGTGTTAAACTTCCTTCATAGGCGCACACAGGACTTTAGTAGGAAAGGAGTTTTGGTTATACTTATCGGAGTCCTCGTTCCTCGGTACTCATAACTTAAGTTTGAGACTCATGACCGACAAGTTTTGTTTCTAATTCAAAAAAAAAACTTCGTTGATGAATAAGAACTGAATAATTTTTCTCCGTAATTGCAAGTGACGCGTTCTGTAACAATGATTTGTCTAATTGTTTACTTTCTCACTCCCCATAGGATAGAGAAAGTATCACTGAAAAAAAAAATTAGTTAAATTTAGCTGATTTTTTTTTCAGTGTATTGTATTTGTTTTTGTTTTTTTTTTTTTCAACGATTTTTGTTTCTCTTTGTTTTTCAATTTATTTCTTTCTTTTGCACTCGCACATACTTTCTCTCACAACTAAAAATCTGAAACAATAGATACTCCGAACAATCGACCCACAACCTCGATTTTTAAACTATACTTTCGACCATATGCGCCATGTCAGTACAGCTAACATCAGAGAATTTTGCGAAGAAGTTTTGAAAAATACAAAAATCGAACCCCCCCCCCCCTCCTTTATTTTTTATTTTTTTTTTTTACTGAGAGAGAGAAAGAGAGAGTCTCGATGAGGCCGTGTCCATAATCTATGAAAATACCTGCTTGCAATTTCCTCTCGCCCGACTCCACCCTCGATCTAGGAAATGTTCCCAAGCGCGCAAGGAACAGATATTTCGAGAATGCGCGCTCCTCAAATGCAAATGAAATATTCAGACCGATCGTCCAGCATGCATTGCTCGAATGACGAGGCGATTCCAATGCGATGGTGAATATTCGGAAAAGAGATGGTTTGGGGGGGGGGGGGTTGAAATAGGGGTGGGATGTACCCCAGCAGCGCTGCTGGAACGCACTGGCGGATCCAGGAAATTAACCTTCTCTCTCTTTTTCCATAAGAACGCATGTGTTAATGAAGGATAGAAGAGGGGACGTAAATCACGTGACTGCCCCAGCTCTGTCCTTTTCTAACGCACGCGTTCTAATGGGGAAAGAGAGAGAGAGAGATAGTGATTCCTGAATCCACCAGTGCTGGAACGCCGCTTGAACGAAAAAAAAGAGCCGCGATTTGCCTTCGACTGAGCAATGGAATCTCTATCTCTCTCCTATCTCTGTCAATCAAGAGATTCAAGAATTGCTAAGGTGCGCATGGATATACACTCATCTGCAGCTATATTTGAGGGGATTTTCAATATCAATAATCAATTTCGCATATTTTATAATGCCCAGCATTCTCAGAATATTTCCATCTGATGATTCCTCGCCCGCATTGACGACAAGATAATCTCCTCTGATAAATTCACGGCAACTCTATAGCTTCGCACCGGACGATTTGCATTTCATCGTATCACCGAAGCTCTGATTCGCACCGCGGTTATTTGGCGCCGCCGATTGGAAAGTTTGAGGCGGAGTGAAGCTCTCTTGCAAGGTTTTGTGCAGTAGGCGAATGAACTTACAATTCTGACGAAAAATGCTGCAAAACTTATGATGAGATTTTTTTTTTTTTTTCCACTAACGATTAAAAAATCTAAAATGTATTTCTTACTGAGAAAACTTAGCTGAAATAAGTTCATATACGGACCATCCGTGTAACGTGTAAGTATACGCATGCACTCGGTACCACGTATGTTTTGCATCCAAATCAAAAAAAAAATGACATATACATATTAGAATAGGTAATAATAAAAAACAATAATAATAATATGAGCTGTTCAGCCAAAGTAAAACAAATAAATAAACAAACAATTTTCCCCTTTTATTTGTTTTACTTTGGCTGA
>VMOF01000177.1:0-11067 GCA_011764245.1 Trialeurodes vaporariorum
GTAAAATATAATTCATAAATCGAATATTATTAAAAAAATCACTGCTGGTATTTTCGAAGACACAAGGGGGGAGGGGATGTTAAAGTATTGCAAGTTGTTTCATTCTTACCGTAAACACACACTTTTCACAAATTGTTGACACACACGTTTACACACGTTTACACACGTTTATCACACACGTTAATCAGGAGCTGATCTAGAGCTGATTACTTCTCTGATGAAGACTGAAAAGAGACTGCTTTTGAAAATTTGCTTCACTCCCCTGTGTAATCCCCGCTTCCAGATTTTTCCAGTTTCGCAGTGTTTACCTCTGCAAAATCAGCACAATTGGTACATACAGATACATATGTACTCTATGTTCACATGTGTACACAGAATCTCACGGTCCATTATCCCCCCTTTCCCCTCTCACTATCCCTGGCTGGTAAGAAAACCGTTAGATATTACGAATTTGACTTACCTTTGACTTTCTTCTTCTTTTTCTCCATTTTCCGCGTTTCCGAATTTTATTTCACCGTTACAATTTGTAAATGACACCTCTGCACTGCACTTCACGGGAGGAGGGGGGGGGGACGCGTGTTCGTACATGACAATGGGTTGGGAGGGGGGGGGGGGGTTCATATTCGCGTACTGGACGATGATCAGGGGAGGGGGGAGGGGGGAGTCATATTCGGGTACTGGACGACGGCCTGGGGCGGCGCGGGTGGTCCGGATCAAATTTCTGCTGACCTAGTGGTAAAATGGTTGTAAACCGCCAGTATTACTACTGGTAGAGAATTACACTATCGTTGTGCTATTGACAGTGATTTGATTGACCTCCTTTTCATCTGTAATCAAGAATATGCGCACAAATTGAAGGACGCAAATAATATTATTGCAAAATTGCTCGCGTAGAAAGATGATGAGTTTGTCTTGCTTCTCATTAATTCCAAAATAGCAGCAACATTTTAATCTATGTACGGTATTTGTCGTTTACGACAACTTAGGAATTTTGATCAATTATAAACCCAATCTAAAATAATACTACCTACTCAGCAGAAGGTTAAGAGCTATTTCTCCAAAATCCCTTCTTCGATGCGTGCATAACGAGTATCGATTAATTATTTCTTAAACGCTAAGCTCACGTGACAAGAGCCTTGTCAAAAACTCAAGAACTTATAGGACCATTAGATATTGGGTTTAGTTGGTATGACCATCAGTACATGTTGAAATATAAAATAGCTGTAGTCGGCCTGTCATGTCATTGGTCAAGAGGGCAGATACTTGAATTTATTGCACTCGCATACTGATACTTATAGGGAAAAAGTCCAATAAAACTTCCTCAGTTTTTGATCGATTAGATATTCAGTTTTTGAGTAGTTCTGCCACATTGACCCCTCTAAGCCCTAAAAAAACTGTTGTCGGCAAGGGTGTATAAAAAGTTAATAGAAATAAGTAATAAAATCTCACTCGGAGCGACACGTTCCACGCAGTCAAGAGATTTGTAAATAAAAACCATTAATCGAGAATCTACATCACGCGATTGCAAGAGCTTATTTCGGGTTTGACTTTTCATCAAATATTTACTTAAAACCCGAGTCCACGCGTACTTACACATTATTTAATGGTAGCGTTCATTTCATCCATTTAAACCTGTAAGAAAGATTTAATTTGTGAGCGTTCATTCACCAAAAACCCAGTAGTGCTATCTTTTTCATGGTTTTATATGTACGAAATGCAACGTTTACCTGCAATTGCACGCTAGTCTGCTGATTTTCAACCATAACTTTTCCAAACTCATTTGGAACGTGCTATATTTGCAGCGGCGCGACGCAACCAGGAAATCTTTCCCCTGGGGGGGGGGGGGGGGGGGAGGTTATAGATTAAAATCTGTTAAAGGTTTATTTTGCGTCTAAGTAAGAACATTTTTAATGGGTTATCCATTTTTTTGTCTTTATCTCAAAAAATACTTTTAAATGTGAGTCCAAATATTTTGACAGTCCATATTGGTGTAGTGAGCAATCTAGCAACGTTACTTTTGGTCCATTTAAACCCATAACAAAGGTCGAATGGTTGGAGTCACCCATTTTCAGTCCCTTGAAACGATATTTCGCATGGAACGGTTTAAACGGACGAAATGCAACGTTGTCAGATTGCACACCACGAAACGCGACGCTACTGAGGCAAACTGAGTTGACCCACAAACAGTGGCGTCGCGTGCGATTTGGCAACAATGTATTCTATCCATTTAAACTCATGTAAAAGATCGAATTCAGAGAGTGCACAGTGCACAAGGAAAATTCGATGTATTTAATGAGTTTAAATGGAGCAGTTGCATTGTTGCCAGATGGCACGCGACGCCACTGCCCACAAATAATCAAAAATGACCTCTTTAACTATGAGTTTTGTGAGGCATTCATAAGAATATAAAATATGCGAAGCGCAAAAGTTAAAGCTCATTAAATCACTCAGCCAGATAAAATGACACTATTGACACTGTAAAAAAGCAGCCATAAAATAGAGTTGTACCGCTTTGCTTAAGTTTGTCGCCCCTTTCATCTTTAAGAGCTTTTTCCCTCTCTATAATTCCGTTTTTTCCTCTGAAGACTAAATTAGGTAACTTTCTGTTCGGAGAAATTTACAAGTTCGCAACACTCGCCGCGAAAAGTTTGGAAGAGCATGGCGACTTTGTTAACCCTGAGCAAAATATGTTTTAAAAAAATCTCTGGGCCGCATCAAATATGAAGCAGTTTTTCATCAAAGGTTCAACGACAATGATATTATCGAGTTTCGTTTGAAAGGCGAGTATCAAGTTCATACTTGTTAAAGATCGGTATTGCTAAAAACTGTTATTCAAGGTCTATGGAAAGTCCTTAATTTTATAGGCCATCTATCGTTTGAACAGTATGATTCCAGTTTTGCAAAGAGTCAAGATAAAATATCAGCAAAACTGAAAGTGAAAAACATCTGAATAAGTAATGCATTTTAAACCGTTTAAAAAGTACCTGAGGTTTGTTGGGTGAGGGGGGCGGAGACGAGTAGTGAACTCTAGCAAAATGTGCTGAAAAGCGCGCCAAGCTGATTATCCACTGATCTTTGGAAAACCCACCTTTGAAAACTTGGTGGATTTCATTCACGAATTTGCATACGCGTATGTTTCGTCCTCGCAACTCAAACATATACTGAAATAATATATAGTGAAGTTCGAAAAACTGGTTAAAATTTCAAACCCTCTGAATAAAAGTAACTTAGAGGATATACCTATACGTAATTTACAATTAAAGAAAACTTATTGATCTGTACTTTCTATCTCTTCTTCATTAGGCTCCAGCGCAAATGAACATTCTCAATTTTGAGTGATGAGGCTGATTCTTATCAGCATAAGTAAGCTGCAAGTTGTTTCTCAGAATCGTTCCTCGTTCTAGATGAATCGTAGCCACGATAAAGCACCTCTTTATTTTGCTCTGATACAATCAACAATACACGCCAGATAGCTGGATGCATCAAATTCAGACTTTTCTTGTATTCTAATACTACTACAAGAATGAATAACGAAGATACAGAGATAAACAGTTTTTTAGAGAGAAGCTGTTAGGACGTATACCCCTACTTATAGTAAATACCTCCTCTAATAATAATGGATGATTAGTATTAGAGGAGATTTTTATTGAGGGAATACTCCTAATCTTATGATATTAATTAAAGGGGTAGCGTAGCTTTTATAAGTAAGTTTTGAATAATATATACCACAGATATGATGGTGCTGAGTAATATTTTTATTTCACATATACTTCTATTTTAAAATGAATATTTTTCTATTTTGAATGATTTCTGAATTTTAAATGAGCACAAGTTCACTCTTAGAACAATCAAGACTTTAAGATTAGTTAAAGAAGGTTACAAGTCACTTTAGAAAAACTAAAGATAAAGGACTTCAAACATACAATTGAAGAAATAAATATATAATTAAGGTCTTACCTTAAATCACAATGAAAAGTCTTCAGAGCACTGGGGGTCAGTTTTGATCAACAATTTTAAAAGGGAAAGATAAAAAGAACTTTTTGCGATGATGATTTTACCGTTCATTCTCTGAGCCATCCCCTCATTTTTTTTTCATCCCCCGGCGCGCTGGCCAATTAAAACTTTTGACCATCGCGTCGGTGTCCGAAAGTAAGCGGTCGCCTTGACAACCCGAAATTAGACGGTCGGTATTGGGCCGCGGCATTTTTTATGGTATCTATGACTTGATGAGACCACCTCTCATCAAGTCACGGAAAATTTGCTCCCTGACGTCACCCTGATACCGGCCATTATATATTTTTTTTACTTTGGGTATTAATCACGTATTAATGACGTCATGAGACCATTCTCCGACACTGTATCTGAGAATAGTCTCATGCCGTCACATCTATACCGCCCATTGAAATTACGAAAGTAATTTCCAAAATGAACATTGAAAACTCAAAAATTGAAAAGTTACATAAGAATGACGATGAAAAAATATTACAATGAAAGGTTTACCTTATTTTCATCACATAGAAGTATAGGGAAAGTAATATGTGCAAACAGTCGAGTGAATAACAAGAAACAAAGATGTGTAAAGGGTATAAACATTTATAAATGTATCTAAAATTCACCCGCTAAAGGCAAGTCATGAAAAAAAAGGTAAAAGGATGTAAATATTAAGTGAGGTTCATCACCAGCCAAACAAACCATGAAAGAAAGAACAGACTGAAAGGATAGGTGGGAAAAAAAAAGACGTGCTGTGTAGTGGTTTCAATTGTTTTCGTAGTGAATTCGAAGATCGCAGGTTTGTGATGATAACGACGATGAAGCATTGGCGATGACGAAATGGAAGAAATATGGGTCGAACCAAAGTAAGTATTGTCTTTATTTTCTTCTTTTTTTTTTTTTCTTTGTATTTGAAGTTCACACAATTGGTTATGATTACTTGAAACTGTTACGAAAAAGGAAGGTAAAGTGGCAACGCTGGGGAGAGGTAAAAGCGGTGGTAGGTAGTATGAATGGGAGAGGTAAAGACCAGATCATGTGTTTGGGTGGAGGAGGAGGGTAGAGAAAGATGAGAAGATTAGTTGAAAACAATCGCACACCCTTGTTTCAATTGTTCATGCATGTTCCTGGTGCATCCTTGCTCCAGGTGAGTTTGGTTCGGCGATGAGTCCGAAGAAAATTCCTTCTATTAAGAGCGTGACGAGTGAGTGTTAAATTGTTAACTCACAGAATGTTAAACGGTATGCTTGACGAGGCACCACGTTGGAGGGTGAGTGACAGTTGTCGTAAACATCCCTTGACTGGTTGCAGAAGAGAGCATCGGTCAAGCGCCGAGGTAGTGGTGGCGGTCCCAGGTATCCGTTCCGGTTGTAAAATTACGCATGGTACTAAGGGTCGGTGGTTTCAAGCAAGAGCTGCTCAATAGTGATGTTTTTGATGCGCGTGTCTGGTTTCAACATATCCATGACTAGGAGGACAAAGGAGGAACTGAATAGGGGCCGGTGCGGAGGGACTATAGGTCAAAGGAAAGGTAAACAGTAGCAAAATCAGATAAGACACTATATCTTGTCTTAATTTCAAGTCTGATTGGCCATGATAAAACTCACCTAGTCGACTAAAGGAATGTGGAAGTTAACTTTTTTTTTTTTTTTTTTTTTTTTTTTTTTGAACGATCGTAAGATTGACATATGAAGAACCTCTTAGCAGGTGAAATTGAGATAATTAACATGAAGGGTAGGTTCTTAAGAAGTAGGGCTAAAATGGAAAGCAAGAATAAGGTTTAGTTTGTGCTCAATCTAACTAGTGTGCTGACATAGTTTGTTTAGTGGTATTTTAATCTCTCCTATTGTTCCCTTTTTTTTTTTTTTTTTTTTTTTTTTTTTTTTTTTTATTATGGAACAAGTGCGCAATTTACTGAACAATAGATATAGCAGTCCTACCGGAGAACAAGGTTTAAGTGAAGGTTTTGAAATTTTGTACAAGAATTTGAATGTACTTGCTCGGCATGAACTAATAGAATTAACTTTAGAATTGTTTTATGAGACTGTTTACTATTGCCCAATAAACCAAGATTTTCGAAATCGAGTTCAAGAGTACCTTCGAGTTGGTTATGATTATTGGAGAGAGCACCACTCAGCGGATGTGTTTTATTTTATTATAGCGGCAAGTTTGTTGCGGTTTAAGATCGATTACCGGTATATGTATGAACTTTCGTGGGCCCGGTATAGGAGAGACGATGGTTATGAAAGCGAGTAATTGTAAGTAACAATATTGATATAAATAATTGCTGTGAAAGTGAGGTTGTGCGAGTGAAACAAGGTGAGGTTTTGGAAAGAAACGAGGATAAAACGGTTAACATGGTCTACCTCCAAGTGAGTGGCATTGGAGTGCAAGGACGATTTCTTGCCGTCTTTGGTTTAAGTGGGTCATTGGCTTGCTGCACCCAAACAGTTGACCCTTGATGCGTTTGGGTAGCAATTAGTTTGGGTGAGGCGGAGATGAACAATTATTTGCATAGTGATTTTTACCACCACAATTCCAACAAATTATTTCTCGCTCTTTGGAATTTGGTCTATCTTGTTTGTTAGTATTTAAATTGCGTTGCTCTCTTGCTGGGGATCTTGGATTTGCACGATAATATTTTTCTCTAAAATCATTTCTAGAGCGATCAGTATGATATGGAGTATTTTGTGAAATGTTACCATGTGGTTGTTGGTTTTGGTATCTATTTGGTGATCTTGAAAGATTTCTTAGAGCTTGTTGACTATAGTTATCTCTTGATAGTTCTCCTCTCTGATATGAATTTTTATTTTGTGGGGATGATTGTCTATAAGTATTGTTTCTATAATTGTTGGGAGACTGAGACTGATAATAATTATTTCTTTGAGTATTATTTTCTCTTGGTCTACTTCTGAAATCATTTCTGTTATATGGATACGGAGATGGTGATCTGTTACGCTGCCCTCTAAAATCATTTTGTTGACTCTCCTTAGAGTTATTTGGAATTTTATCCTGGCGTAAACTTCTATAAGGAGAGGGATATTCTCTCCTATTCCTATCATCCCTGTTTTCCCAGTTTTTGTCTCTGCTTCTGTTCCTATTTTGATTAGGAGTGAATTGTTGACCAATATAATTTATTGCATGGACGCTATTAGTTGTAGTTTGAACCAGAGCGTTCATTGAATCGCAAAGTGATTTCATATTTTCTTGCACATTTAGCATCACTTCTTTCATGTTTTCATTTTCCATTTTAACTTGCGGGGTTGTAGTAGGGGTCATAGGAAGAGTTTCAGGAAAACATTGATTAATCAGAAAGTCTCTATTTTCTAAAATTTTTATTCCCTCTCTTAGGTCTGTCATATTGTTCATAGGTCTGAGTAATAAATCTTTAGCTATGTCTTTTCTCATGCCTTTTAAACAATGGGTGACTATTTTAGTTTCATTCATCAAAGGATCGCATTTTTTTGCTAAAGCTTCTATGGAAATTAAATAATCTTCAATGGTTTGATTAATACCTTGTTTACTGTTAGCTAATTGTATTTCTAATCTAGTTTGTCTATGCACGGGAGCAAATGTCTTCTCTAAGTGTTGTATTGCTAAATCATAATTTAATGCTGATTTGTATTTTTCCTCTAAACTTTTTAAATATTTTAGAGCAGTTCCTGATAAATAATTTTCTAACAAGTCTATTTTTTCTTGGGAACTCCATCCGTTAACTCTAGCTGCTTTATTAAATGAGGTAATAAATTCATTTAAGTCTTCAGTTGGGAGGCCGGAGAATCTACATGGCTGAAAAAAAGGGTGTTTTGAACTTTTCAAATGAATAATTTCTGTTTTTAGTTTTTCGTCCCAATTCTTCGCTTGGTCTCCAAGGGAACTAGCGTTAAATTCAAACTCTTTTGGTTTCTGCTTTTCATACGGTTGGAAATGTTTATTTTTATTTGGAAATACACTAGAAAACTCTCTAGCTTTAGGTGGAAGGATTTTTCTAGAATCTTGAAATTGAAATGGTGGATTACTATTTTGAAATTGAGAAAAATTGTCTTCAAAATAAGGCTTGTTTTGATTATGAATTTGGTTTTCATCTGAACGTACACTTACATATTGGAAGTTTCGTGTTTCAGAACTGTTGGGTTCACTATAAATATGCTCACTATTTTCCTGAGCAGTTTGAGATTTCTGACTTATATTTTTATCTGAATTTGTAATTACAAGAGTTTGTGGATCAAATTCAAGTTCATTTTGAACTTCGGATGGATTATTGTGTAAAGATTTCATTTCAACATAGTCTTTGCCTGAGTTGATTGTATTATTATCTTGTGAGAAAAGATCTAAATCTACTGAATTTTCTGATGCATCTGAGGGAGTGGCATCCAATTCTTCTTCCCTTAATTCTACCGGAGGTAATTTTTGATCCTCATATTCCTTGTTTAAAATTTTTGTTAGTCGTTTCTTTGCACTATTTATGTTGGGTTCGTCGTAGGGAATTCCTCTTGCACCTAGTTCATGTATTAACCTTGGTTTGTTGAATTTATGAACGTTTTTATAACGTCCGTCTGGAAATTCCAGAATTTCAGTCATTGTTGTTGGTGGTTTAGTTGGTAGATGTATTTTTTCGAATAATTGTTGACTATTTAATGTTATGCGACCAGGCGGAATCACTAGATTCAATTTTGACAAAATGTATTGCCTTATGACTTCTGAGTCGTGAGCACTTAAATATTGTAAAAGAACTTGTACTTCTATAAATTTTTGAGTTTTGTAAATTTTAGGGTATGATGATCTAAGGAAGTCTGTGAAATGATCAGCTCTAATTTTTATTTTCCAATTTTCTTTCGTTAAGATTACATCAATATAAGCTGTAGGTGTTTTGGGGGGCATTTTAATTTATAATTTCGGCAGATTTCGGAATGAGTGAAATTCACAATTCAAATCAAAGCAATTCGTGCAGGTAATATATGTGCTCTCCCGTAACCAATAACTGAACTATCACTTGAACAAAGTATCAATAATCACAATATATTTAATGTGAATAAACTGATGGTATGATTACTAATTCTTTACCATTAGTTTCGAGTAATTGGACAAAATTCATAACTAGTTGCCCTCTTAAAAGTATCAATCTATTATGTCCTACAACAAGTTCGTAGTCAGGAAGAAATTCTTGCGTTTCTTCGAAAATTGAAATTAATTGTTCACGTACTTCATGAAAATATTCGCGAGGTATAAGAACTTTCAATCTATCATAATAAACTAGGTCTCTGAAAACAGCAGCCATATTTTATTTTCTTGATACTTTGTTAAAGCAAAGGTAGCTAAATAATGTACATACATGTAAAGTTGAGAAAAAATTTGTTAAAATATATAGTAGTAATAAAATTAGCTCAAAGTGTCAAATAAAGTATCACTTTTTACCAATTTTTTGTGTTGCGATTTTTTTTTTTTTTTTTTTTTTTTTATGATTTTTAAGCAAGCAACAAAATTTAATTTTTTTTTTTTTTTTTCGTCTGTGCTTGTACAGTGATGTAGTAATACAAAACACGTCAGAATTATTACGTAAAGAGGAGAAAAAAAATGAATAAAAGAGACACTTTTAAAATAACAATTTTTCCAAGAGTGAACAAGGGTACCGCGAAAGACTCGCCTCCACCATTGTTAGGACGTATACCCCTACTTATAGTAAATACCTCCTCTAATAATAATGGATGATTAGTATTAGAGGAGATTTTTATTGGGGGAATACTCCTAATCTTATGATTTTAAATTTAAAAGGGGTAGCGTAGCTTTTATAAGTAAGTTTTGAATAATATATACCACAGATATGATGGTGCTGAGTAATATTTTTATTTCACATATACTTCTATTTTAAAATGAATATTTTTCTATTTTGAATGATTTCTGAATTTTAAATGAGCACAAGTTCACTCTTAGAACAATCAAGACTTTAAGATTAGTTAAAGAAGGTTACAAGTCACTTTAGAAAAACTAAAGATAAAGGACTTCAAACATACAATTGAAGAAAAAAATATATAATTAAGGTCTTACCTTAAATCACAATGAAAATCTTCAGAGCACTGGGGGTCAGTTTTGATCAACAATTTTAAAAAAGGGAAAAATAAAAAGAACTTTTTGCGATGATGATTTTACCGTTCATTCTCTGAGCCATCCCCTCATTTTTTTTTCATCCCCCGGCGCGCTGGCCAATTAAAACTTTTGACCATCGCGTCGGTGTCCGAAAGTAAGCGGTCGCCTTGACAACCCGAAATTAGACGGTCGGTATTGGGCCGCGGCATTTTTTATGGTATCTATGACTTGATGAGACCACCTCTCATCAAGTCACGGAAAATTTGCTCCCTGACGTCACCCTGATACCGGCCATTATATATTTTTTTTACTTTGGGTATTAATCACGTATTAATGACGTCATGAGACCATTCTCCGACACTGTATCTGAGAATAGTCTCATGCCGTCACAAAGCCTTGAAAGGAAACTTCTCATTTTTCTCCGTTGGTATTCATCGTGGAAAGATATAACATGTTTGCGAGCATTACACAGCTCAAGAGGCATTTTTGCACACAATTCCTTTCTAATTTCAAGAGTTATTTCAAGAAATTTAGCTTGCTCACCGTAAGACTATACAGTATTCATGAAGTCAGTAACTTGAGCAGCTGTAGATAATACCAGCCACTTTTCGTGCCCGGAACAAATAAAATGCATGCACTGTTAGGTAGGAGGTGATAAGCGGGGGAGAGGATAACAGCGTTGCCAACTTTCAAAACAAATACAAAGAATGGAATCCGTCGCATTGTTTTATTCCTGAAAATAATTGAGGATACGACAGGGTAACTGAGTACGGCAAATGCTAGGTGAATACGTACACTTGCCTTTCCTGATCGCGTAGCAAAAGGAATTTAGATGGATTTCAGTGGTATACAGTTAGAGATCATTTCAGAAGTATAGAGGCACTCCTAGACCGATAATCTTTGGAATTCTTCGCCTGTATTTCTCATGTTAGAAAGTAAACATTAATGAAAATGAATCAAATTGTTGGCTTTACCTTGAGGAACGCTCAAAAA
>VMOF01000178.1:0-15000 GCA_011764245.1 Trialeurodes vaporariorum
CACTAGTTCATTTCAAGCAATTGAATTACTGCTATTAATTGGCAAAAAAGAATCGTCGTAATAATGCAGCGCGAATCAGAATTAATTGTGGAATTAGGATCTGGCCGCCTGGCGTTTTAAGAGTGCTTCACTAGTTCAATTTAAGCAAATGGCGCCGCACCGAAACACAACTCTCATCAGGGAAACAGCTGACTTAGCTCCATCGACTTGTATAACTAGATGAGACACTCCTCCGTTTGAAATATGTGTCCGTTTTATGCTCCTTACGGAGAACACTACTCACCGCGCGAAAACAGCTGACTTTACTCCATCGACCATTGATATATCTAGGTGGGACACTCGCCCTCCGTTTGAAATAATGTGTCTGTTTTATGCCTCTTATTTATACTGTTGATTGATGAAGAGGGACTTCAACCGTAGTTCAAAAGTTGGATTAGCTGTTATTCGAACATACTTGTTATTCTCTAGGGTCAATCAAGCGTTATGAGCATTACTTTCCGATCGTTTGATCTATGTATTCATCAAATCTTCAGCATGTATTCAACATAACACGTGACTCATTCAACCGCCAAGGGCCTTTTACCGTTAGTTTAGTTTTCAGCCACCAAGGGTCTGTTATCATTCAATAATATTATCATTCAGCCATCAAGGGTCTGTTATCATTCAACCACGAAGGGTTGTTTTGTTTTTTAGCCATCAAGGGTCTGTTTTTTATATTTAGTTCTTTAGTTAACAGTAGGTGATTTTTGGCTGTTGTTTTGATGCGTCCTGACTACAAATGAGCTGTAATAGAGAACATCCTAGCTGGTCTTCATATTAACCTGTTTACCCATCTGCTTTGAGGCAATTCCAAAGTGGGCATCATTACAGAGATAAATATACTCTTATTTCAAAGTTTGCTGCAGTGTTCATTTTCCAGCTTCATTTTGGTTGGAACTTATTGGAACTACAGTCAATTATTGCCTGCTGTTGACTGATGAATGTGTGTTTGCATGCACCAGACAAAAACTTGTCTTTGTTTCCGGCAACGTGGGCCAATCACAGCCTTTTGTTGCGCTTACCACTCAACGGTAGGCAATGTTTATTGTTGCAGCCGGTGACTTCTGAACAAAAATGAGCGTTTTAAACTTTTGTGGACCAATTGCAGCCTTTCGTTGCCCTTACCACTCATTAGCAGGCAATGTTTACTGTTACAGTTTACTATTGAACAAATTGAGTGTTTTTAAACTTGCTTACTTTCTTAACATGGGATGCATGTATTCGGTGCGCTGTGTCTCTATTTTTGTTTTTGCACCATTATTTGCCATAGCTTGATATTTACATGCCACTGGTGGGTGCAAGGTGTGCTCTCCAATCATGGCTGGTGTTTTGCTTCAACTAAACCACAGATGCCGACATTCGTGTGTTGAATTTTAAAACGTCTGTGATTGGTATGTGGTTTTGAAAACTGTAAAAGGTTTTTTCTTGTGCATATTAGTCTCAAAAGAAAATTACTCCTAAGCATAGCAACAAAGGCACGCTTTTCCAACACCTTAGTGTTGGAACCTGGCGACTTGTTTTCTTCTTACTCACAATTAATTTTGATTTTTGTTCTGTTTAATGTTTGACAAATATATCGAGTTTAAGTTTTAACACGTAATATTATAATGTAGATTATATAAATTCATTATAAGATGATTCCAGGGTCGATTAGTTCCAACCGTAGACCAGGTGGGGCAAATAAGACGATAAAAAAAAAAAAAAAAAAAAAAAAAAAAAAAAAAAAAAAAATTGTGCAAATTTGATTGCACGATTACATACATGGTAATCAATCCCTAATCGTCAAACCTTTGGATGGTAATTAAATGTATTTTTGAAAGATAAATAGTAAACTTTGGGTCTTTTCAATTGGATCTAATCCTCCTGCAACTAATATGATGGGAGGCTTGTAAAAAATCAGCCGTGATTACCTTAAAATCACCCTCCAAAAAACTGGCGATTACGATTACTCGGTAATCGTGTAATCGATTACTACCCCATTTTCCCAACTCTGCCGTATACACCAAGTCTCGCTGCTCAAAAAGTCAAAAGTTTTTGGCTAAAATTTATATGAATTTACGCAGTATAAATGTTACAGGACAAACCCGATTTTAGGCCAAACTAGTTCAGCCTAGGCCAAACCGGTTTGGCCTGAACGGAACAGGCAAAACTAGTTTTGCCTAGGACAAACTAGTTGGCCTGAAATCCTCCAGGACAAACCTGTTGGGCCTAGGACAAACTAGTTTGGCCTAAAATTCTCCAGGCCAAACTAATAACGAGCAGGCCGAACTAGTTCGGCCTGAAAATGTTTAGATCAAACTGATTATGTGCAGGACAAACTAGTTTAGCCGGAAGTGACGGCGCAGGACAAACTAGTTGGGACTAGGACAAAGTGCTTTCACATAAAGTTCGCATGTTCTTACACTGACAATGAGAGAATTATTTTTTCCAAGTTGTATTCAATTTATGTAAAAGAAACTGCACAGTGAAATGTGACTAAGGGGAAATTACTTTGACCCAAGGAAAATGTCTGCTGAGTGCTGCTACAGGTAAAATATTCCTTGTTGTGACAGTGATGCTCCTTCATGCAATCAATTTTACTTCTTGCAAGGAAATTTGTCACATGTAAACGATCACAAGTAAACGTGTTTCCTTGTTTTTAAAGAAGTGATTTCTCTCAGTGTATGGCATTAAAGGAAAAAATGAATATGAAAAAAACTCGGCGTTGGAATCGGAATCAAACCCAGAACCTTCAAATCATGGGGTCATTCCATTTTAAATCAACCAGAGCCTGTGCTGCCTAGTCATGGATTTTGGAAATATTTTGTGGGGTGATTGTAACTACTTTAGTAGCTCAAAACGTATTTTTTCATATTTTTTTAGCTTACGGCCCCTGAGATATAGGCAACGGAAATTAAAAAATTGCGATTTAGGCTTATCTTTGAACGCGTGCCACAGCCTTAATTCTCAACGGAAAGATACGATTGAGGTCTCATTTTGATGCATTTTGCGTCCTCTTTTCATTACTTTAGGTCGTTTTTCATTAATTGAAGGTTTTGCAGGTTGCATACCTATTTGAACTTTAGTGACTCTATTGCATTTTTCCGATCTTTGATAATTTTTTAAATAGGATAGCGTTGGTAGAAAAAAATCATACTTTCCAAGCTTTAAGTACACTACTAAGAGTACCTGCTCAAAAAAAATTGGATCTCCTGAGCAATTTTTTCTAGTTGAAAAAATTGCTTAAAGTCGGCTGAAATTAAGAAAGACCCAACTTGAGGTTAAAAAAGTCGATGTGGGGATTCATGAAAAAATCTTAAAAAATAATTAAAATCACGCGCTTTTATGTCTACTTTCAAATCTGAAGTCGAAAGTTTGTGTATTTGATCGCTACCGTCGAAATCTTTTTTTTTCAAAATTGGTAAAAATACAATTTGCTCGAACACACGCGATCGAAGCGAATAGAAGAGCCAACTCTGAGCTTAAAAAATCTCGCAAAATCTCTAAAATGATCGGTTTATGTTCTTTTTCAATGCCTGAAGTCGAACATTTGATTACTGAAGCGCTTCAGTTGAAAAACAAGTTCGTAAATCGGTTAAAAACACCATTAGCGCGGCGACAATCTGAGCTCAGTTCAGGGCATAGGGGCGTCGCGTGAAATTTTACCAATTTTACAAGCTTGTATTTCAACTGAAGCGCTTCAGTAATCAAATGTTCGACTTCAGGCATTGAAAAAGAACATAAATCCGATCATTTTAGAGATTTTGCGAGATTTTTTAAGCTCAAGAGTTGGCTCTTCTATTCGCTTCGATCGCGTGTGTTCGAGCAAATTGTATTTTTACCAATTTTGAAAAAAAAAATTTCGACAGTAGCGATCAAATACACAAACTTTCGACTTCAGATATTGAAAGTAGACATAAAGCGGTGATTTTAATTATTTTTAAGATTTTTTCATGAATTCCCACATCGACTTTTTTAACCTCAAAGTTGGGTCTTTCTTAATTTCAGCCGACTTTAAGCAATTTTTTCAACTAGAAAAAATGCTCAGGAGATCCAATTTTTTTTGAGCAGGTACTCTTAGTAGTGTACTTAAAGCTTGGAAAGTATGATTTTTTCTACCAACGCTATCCTATTTAAAAAATTATCAAAGATCGGAAAAATTGCAATAGAGTCACCAAAGTTCAAATAGGTATGCAACCTGCTAACCTTCAATTAATGAAAAACGACCTACAGCAATGAAAAGAAGACGCAAAATGCATCAAAATGAGACCTCAACCGTATCTTTCCGTTGAGAATTAAGGCTGTGGCACGCGTTCAAAGATAAGCCTAAAATCGCAATTTTTTAATTTCCGGTTGCCTATATCTCAGGGGCCGTAAGCTAAAAAATATGAAAAAATACGTTTTGAGCTACTAAAAGTAGTTACAATCACCCCACAAAATATTTCCAAAATCCATGACTAGGCAGCAACATATTTCATAATTTTGGTTGATTTAAAATGGAATGACCCCATGTGTAATTAGCTTTTTTCGTTCATTTTTACTGTTTTTGACTTATTTTAATTTTTAAAATTTATCTCAAATACAGTTTTCCCTTCGTAACCAGTTCAATAATTCGCCTAATTTATTCATCTGCAGAAGCAAATATAATCCAATTGGTCTAGCCCAACGATTTTCAGGCTGAAACAGTTTGTCCTAGACCCAACTAGTTCGGCCTAAAATTGTTTAGGCTAAACTGAGTATGTGCAGGCCAAACTAGTTTGGCCTAAAAATGTTCAGGCCAAACTGATGATGTGCAGGACACTAGTTCGGCCTGAAATTCTCCAGGCCAAACCTGTTGGGGCCTAGGACAAACTAGTTTGGCCTAAAATTCTCCAGGCCAAACTAAATCTCCTTCAAAAAACAGTTCGGCCTAGGCTAAACTAGTGGCCTAAAATCGGGTTTGTCCTGTAACATAAACACAAATTAAAGGAACGTCGGCTCCTGCGAGCATACTTCAGGAAAATATCCTGAAAGTTTCAAGCTGAAACACTCAACAGTAAAGCTGAAATTATGAAAATACGAAAATTCCCATAAACCTCAACGAGTGCGAGTGAGGCGGATAGACGTACTATCACTCGCACCCACTATTACTCACTAAGCTTATGGCGACATGAATTTCATAATTTACGGCTTTAATCCTAAACCATTTTTGCTCGTTTTGGGCTCAAAAAATTTGTAAAAAAAACTTCGCCGGTGCTGATGTTTTGGATTTACGTTTATCTATGATTTCCGTTTAAACCAAAAAAAACACACAATTTCTGAAAACGACAAGTGGCGGTATCCATATAGGCATGGGCGGAGCCAGCAATGAGGCAACTGTGGATTCTTCCATTTGAATGTATGAGAAACAATCGATTAAAAATTGGGCTATGGGCCCTCTCAAGAATCGATTGTTTCTCATACATTATAATGGGAAAAATCCACAGTTGCCAAATTGCTAGCTCCGCGCATGCCTGTAGGTTTGAAATCTGGAAAAGTTTCGCCTGGAATCACCTTATCCCTTTACTGCATGATTGTTTTTTTTTTTTTTTTTTCAATGAAATAATTTTTTTTCAGTACAAATTTTGATCCTTGAGACAGGGAAAAATAGTGAAAAAATTCTTTCCGTTATATTTCTATGGTAAAGGGCCTTAATATTAATTTTTCCAAATATGGCCTTACCCGCATTTAGGTATCCATGCAACTGAAAATAAAGTTTTCAGGCTAAAAAAAAAAAAAAAATTAAAGCAGTAAAAAATAAGTTAGTAAGTTTCAATAGTTGTTTTTTTTTTTTTATTTTTTTTGTATATGGTACCCCTGCGTTACTCCCAAACATAACAATGAAAATCGGAAAATCTCTATCAGATTTTCAGTAAGCTATTTTCAACCACTCTGCACGTTCTCTATCCTGTGCTGCGCGCTCTAGGACAAAATCGACAATTCTTACTCGTTTAGTATCTGTTCCACATGTGACCCACCATGCAGCGACAGTACAACTCAAGTCTCCTACTTTTAGATAAGGCTTCAAAGTAATTGTTCCAGATCTGGGCTCATCTGCAGTTAAGGGTTAAGGTAGTAAAGATTTGCTTGCATGACCACTTATTTTATGAAAAATAAATAAACGGAGTAGATAAGATGAACTAAAATATTCTTACCGAAAGAATACCGCAAAAAAAACAAGTGAGTCGAAGAGACCCGTGATGAAAACTGAGCGACTGCGTTACTCTGTAATATAAAGTGAATAAAAAATGAGTGATCGAGTTTTGTCCTGATCTTGTCCTGAACGGAATAATTTATATTGCATCCAAACAATATGTTTGATTTCCAGTTGACGTAGTACGTTTTCAAAACTAGAATCACATGTTTGTTTTTTTTTTTTCAAAAATTATACATGAAAGTACAACAACATATAAATTATTCTAAATTTGATCAGCTGCCCATCTCGACATTCCGTTCGTATTTGTTTTTGCATCGGTGCATAGATCCAATGTTAACACATTGACATTTCCACCTACCATGGAGCCGTCCGTATTGTGTCATAAATTTTCCCCATTGTGAGCAGAAAAAAGAAGGGAGACAGACGAGCTCCTGACGGGGTTTTCATGAGTGTGGGCTGAATGGGTGGATGTGTTTCCGTGAGAAACCACGGGTACCAACGGACAGCCAAGAGGCCGGTTTCCATGTGGCAGTCTAGAGAACACTTCACAAAAACACTATAATGGATCCGTTCAGTGTCGAGGCGTGCAATTTGGCAGCGTTTCTTTTTCACCGTTTAAACACATTAGAAAGGTCAAAAAATCTGGTATTCGCCGATGACCGAAGCATCCGATTCTTTGAATAAGTTTAATATTTGCTTTTGAGATGTTATATCTGAGTTTTTCTGGAGCTAAGAATTATGCCTGGTGTTATAGCTGTGTGAGGGGAAAAGGTATTAAAGCTCAATAATTCGTTCAGTAGGGCATATTTTAAGCTTTCAAAATAAAGAGAGAGGGAAGAGTAAATAGTTTGTTTGATTGAAAATTTTCTTTGTATGAATGGTTGAAAGGAAGGTTGAATAGTATTCGAATTATTATTTTTTTTTTTTTTTTTTGCTCGATGAATAGGTTATTTGCATGAGGGCTCCTGCCCCAGAGAGTGAGTCCGTATCTAAGGTGCGATAAAACGTGAATCTTCCATGTGAGGAACTCAGTAATAGAATCTTTGTCCTTGGTTCTTGTCTTCCAGTTGATTGAGTATAACTCACAATTAGTGTCAACATTAACATTATACAGGTTTTTTATGTTACAAACATTTGTTTAATTTTTTAATTTTGTTTGACAGTTGATGTTAACGAGTTTTAGTTCTGTCAATTTTGCAATGATTACATCGAAGTCAATCTTCAAAGATTTTTTTCTTAAGATGACACATTTTGCGCGCTTAAACTCATCCTTCTTCAGATTATCTGTTAGTATATTTCGAGGTCTATAATTTTGTCCGTGAAACGTTTTGTAAAGATCATTGAACGAAAGCTCTGTTTGAGTGGAAATACTTTTCTTTTCAACTTTTAGTTGCTCGCAGGGTTACAAGACTTTTCGTCCTGTTTTTTTTTGTCCACTTTTTTTTCGTCCATTTTTTTTTTTGTCCACGACATTTAGTCCTTGATAATTTGTCCCTTTTAATCTCCCTTAGCACAATTGGTCCACTCAGTATTTTTTTTGCGACAGAGAGCGAACTCATAAGTTTTTTAGTGCCAATATTGTTAGGTCCAGAGTGTGACTTTTGTCGTGTAATTTAGTCCATTGTTTTTTGTCCTCAAAAAAAGTTTGGTTCGTCTAATACACATTTATGTTTGTTTTCTTTATTTCACGAACATAACGCACATTCAAAGAAAAAACAATAATAAAAAGAAACAAGAAATTCTCAAAACAATAATTTTGGCGCAAGAATCATTTAACCGTTCCTCATTTTTCTTTACTCATTCTCAAAAACTCATCAATGAATAGCGCGTACCCATAGTTACAAAATTGCCGTGAATGGAAGGTTTATCATACAGCAATTAGTGTGCGTCTGGTTACCGAGTCACCCGATAAATAGCGCAACAATATTTCTAAAAGTAGAAACAACTGTTGCTATATCGTGATGCAGCTCAATAAAAACCGTTCTTTCACTTTTTTTCTGGGAATTGCATTTTCTCAAAAGATAAATTAATAAAACACCTAGTTCTAATACATATAATTTGTTTTTAGTAAAATGCTATTTCATTTTATTTTACCTGTAACTTAACGATAAGGAGTATTGGACGAAACCAACTTTTTTTTAAGGACAAAAAAAGTTGGACTAAAGTTACAGGACAAAAGACATGCTTTGGACATAAAAATCATTGGACGAGAAAATCATGCGGTCTCGCATTTGAAAGCTTTTTATGAGTTTCAGAGAGGATTCGTGATTTTTAAAAGTGCGCTAATCTTTTTTTTACCCGGGTTTTACCCCAAAATCATCTATCGATAAGCTTGTAGTTGCAACAGCTCCATTTCCTTTTTAAAAAGGTTGAGTTGAAAGTGAACCACGCACACTTCGGAGTGTCCCGAAATTGTTTTCCCGGAAAATAATAGCTTTTCCTCAAATTTAGGTTTTTTGGTCATTATCTTTCAATAAGTACCCGTTTCAAAGGGGGTGGAGGTATACTTGATGGGGTTTTTTTTTTTTTTTTTTTTTTTTTTAACAATGTATTCGGATTCGGACACACATGTGCTTTGGAAATCACGTCTTGTTTTCATCCGACGAAAATTCAAATCGCCTGAGCAGCTGCCGAACTGTCGAAATTAAACTGCAAATCCCGAAAGATTACAACTGCATTTTTTAAGCGTGCCCTGATAGGGCATGTTTTTCGAATCGGTCTTGCCGGCCGGCCCTACCTATTACAGCCACCCCATTTTCCATTTGATTTCATTAGTGGGTTTTTTTGAGGATGACCGTTCATCGCCGTTTTTTGTGAACAGTTTAAATTTGGCACGTTCATTGACAATTTGCAAGGAATAAAGTTTGGTAGCGGCTACCCTTTAATTTTATTTTTAATTATTTTTTTTTTCCTGTGAAGTGATTTTTATTCTGTTTTTTTTACTGTCAAGATCGAACAAAACAGCAATTATTGGAGAATCAAGAATCGTTCATAAAAAAACCGTTTGAAACCAAATTTTTTCACTAGTTCATTTCAAGCAATTGAATACTGCTATTAATTGGCAAAAAGAATCTTTCGTAATAAGCAGCGCGAATCAGAATTAATTGTGGAATTAGGATCTGGCCCCCTGGCGTTTTAAGAGTGCTTCACTAGTTCAATTTAAGCAAATGGCGCCGCACCGAAACACAACTCTCATCAGGGAAACAGCTGACTTAGCTCCATCGATTTTGTATAACTAGATGAGACACTCCTCCGTTTGAAATATGTGTCCGTTTTATGCTCCTTACGGAGAACACTACTCACCGCGCGAAAACAGCTGACTTTACTCCATCGACATTGATATATCTAGGTGGGACACTCGCCCTCCGTTTGAAATAATGTGCTGTTTTATGCCTCTTTTTTATACTGTTGATTGATGAAGAGGGACTTCAACCGTAGTTCAAAAGTGGATTAGCTGTTATTCGAACATACTTGTTATTCTCTAGGGTCAATCAAGCGTTATGAGCTTTACTTTCCGATCTTTTGATCTATGTTTTCATCAAATCTTCAGCTGTATTCAACATAACACGTGACTCATTCAACCCCCAAAGGGGCCCTTTTTACCGTTAGTTTAGTTTTCAGCCACCAAGGGTCTGTTATCATTCAATATTATTATCATTCAGCCATAAAGGGTCTGTTATCATTCAACCACGAAGGGTTTTTTTGTTTTTTAGCCATAAAGGGGTCTGTTTTTATATTTATTTCTTTAGTTAACAGTAGGTGATTTTTGGCTTTTGTTTTGATGCGTCCTGACTACAAATGAGCTGTAATAGAGAACATCCTAGCTGGTTTCATATTAACCTGTTTACCCATCTGCTTTGAGGAAATTTCCCAAAGTGGGCATCATTACAGAGATAAATAATCTTATTTCAAAGTTTGCTGCATTTGTTCATTTTCCAGCTTCATTTTGGTTGGAACTTATTGGAACTACAGTCAATTATTGCCTGCTGTTGACTGATGAATGTGTTTTTTGCATGCACCAGACAAAACTTGTTTTTGTTTCCGGCAACGTGGGCCAATCACAGCCTTTTGTTGCGCTTACCACTCAACGGTAGGCAATGTTTATTGTTGCAGCCGGTGACTTCTGAACAAAAATGAGCGTTTTTAAAATTTTGTGGACCAATTGCAGCCTTTCGTTGCCCTTACCACTCATTAGCAGGCAATGTTTACTGTTAAGTTTACTATTGAACAAAAATTTAGTGTTTTAAACTTGCTTACTTTCTTAACATGGGATGCATGTATTCGGTGCGTGTGTCTCTATTTTTGTTTTGCACCATTATTTGCCATAGCTTGAAATTTTCATGCCACTGGTTTGGGTGCAAGGTGTGCCTCAATCATGGCTGGTGTTTTTCTTCAACTAACCACAGATGCCGACATTCGTGTGTTGAATTTAAAACGTCTGTGATTGGTATGGGTTTTGAAAACTGTAAAAGGTTTTTTCTTGTGCATATTAGTCTCAAAAGAAAATTACTCCTAAGCATAGCAACAAAGGCACGCTTTTCCAACACCTTATGTTGGAACCTGGCGACTTGTTTTCTTCTTACTCACAATTAATTTGATTTTTTTTCTGTTTTAAAGTTTGACAAAAAATATCGAGTTTAAATTTTAACACGTAATTTTTTATAAGTAGATTATTTTAAATTCATTATAAGATGATTCCAGGGTCGATTTGTTCCAACCCTAGACCAGGTGGGGCAAATAAGACGATAAAAAAAAAAAAAAAAAAAAAAAAAAAAAAAAAAAAAAAGTGCAAATTTGATTGCACGATTACATACATGGTAATCAATCCCTAATCGTCAAACCTTTGGATGGTAATTAAATGTATTTTTTAAAGATAAATAGTAAACTTTTTGGGGCTTTTCAATTGGATCTAATCCTCCTGCAACTAATATGATGGGAGGCTTGTAAAAAATCAGCCGTGATTACCTTAAAATCACCCTCCAAAAAAAATGGCGATTACGATTACTCGGTAATCGTGTAACGATTACTACCCCATTTTCCCCAAATCTGCCGTATACACCAAGTCTCGCTGCTCAAAAAGTCAAAAGTTTTTGGCTAAAATTTATATGAATTTACGCAGTATAAATGTTACAGGACAAACCCGATTTTAGGCCAAACTAGTTTAGCCTAGGCCAAACCCGGGTTTTGGGCCCGAACGGGAAAAGGCAAAACTAGTTTTGCCTAGGACAAACTAGTTGGCCTGAAATCCTCCAGGACAAACCCGTTGGGCCTAGGACAAACTAGTTTTGGGCCCAAAATTCTCCAGGCCAAACTAATAACGAGCAGGCCGAACTAGTTTGGCCTGAAAATGTTTAGATCAAACTGATTTTGTGCAGGACAAACTAGTTTAGCCGGAAGTGACGGCGCAGGACAAACTAGTTGGGACTAGGACAAAGTGCTTTCACATAAAGTTCGCATGTTCTTACACTGACAATGGAGAATTATTTTTTCCAAGTTGTATTCAATTTATGTAAAAGAAACTGCACAGTGAAATTTTGACTAAGGGGAAATTACTTTGACCAAGGAAAATGTCTGCTGAGTGCTGCTACAGGTAAAATATTCCTTGTTGTGACAGTGATGCTCCTTCATGCAATCAATTTTACTTCTTGAAAGGGAAAATTTGTCACATGTAAACGATCACAAGTAAACGTGTTTCCTTGTTTTTAAAGAAGTGATTTCTCTCAGTGTATGGCATTAAAGGAAAAAATGAATATAAAAAAAACTCGGCGTTGGAATCGGAATAAAACCCCAGAACCTTCAAATCAGGGGGTCATTCCTTTTTAAATCAACCAGAGCCTGTGCTGCCTAGTCATGGATTTTGGAAATTTTTTGTGGGGTGATTGTAATACTTTAGTAGCTCAAAACGTTTTTTTCATATTTTTTTAGCTTACGGCCCCTGAGATATAGGAAACCCGGAAATTAAAAAATTGCGTTTTTAGGCTTATCTTTGAACGCGTGCCACACCTTAATTCTCAACGGAAAGATACGATTGAGGTCTCATTTTGATGCATTTTGCGTCCTCTTTTCATTACTTTAGGTCGTTTTTCATTAATTAAAGGTTTTTGCAGGTTGCATACCTATTTGAACTTTAGTGACTCTATTGAAATTTTTCCCGATCTTTGATAATTTTTTAAATAGGATAGCTTTGGGTAAAAAAAAATCATACTTTCCAAGCTTTAAGTACACTACTAAGAGTACCTGCTAAAAAAAAATTGGATCTCCTGAGCAATTTTTTCTAGTTAAAAAAATTGTTTAAAAGTCGGCTGAAATTAAGAAAGACCCAATTTTGAGGTTAAAAAAGTCGATGTGGGGTTTCATAAAAAAATCTTAAAAATAATTAAAATCACCGCTTTTATGTCTACTTTCAAATCTGAAGTCGAAATTTTGTGTATTTGATCGCTACCGTCGAAATTTTTTTTTTTCAAAATTGGTAAAAATAAAATTTTGCTCGAACACACGCGATCGAAGCGAATAGAAGAGCCAACTTGAGCTTAAAAAATCTCGCAAAATCTCAAAAATGATCGGTTTATGTTCTTTTTCAATGCCTGAAGTCGAACATTTGATTACTGAAGCGCTTCAGTTAAAAAACAAGTTCGAAAAATCGGTTAAAAACACCATTAGCGCGGCGACAATCTGAGCTCAGTTCAGGGCATAGGGGCGTCGCGTGAAATTTTCCCAAATTTTTACAAGCTTGTATTTCAACTGAAGCGCTTCAGTAATCAAATGTTCGACTTCAGGCTTTGAAAAAAACATAAATCCGATCATTTTAGAGATTTTGCGAGATTTTTTAAGCTAAAAGAGTTGGCTCTTTATTCGCTTCGATCGCGTGTGTTCGAGCAAATTGTATTTTTCCCAAATTTTTGAAAAAAAAAATTTCGACAGTAGCGATCAAATACACAAACTTTCGACTTCAGATATTGAAAGTAGACAAAAAAGCGGTGATTTTAATTTTTTTTTAAGATTTTTCATGAATTCCCACATCGACTTTTTTAACCTCAAAGTTGGGTCTTTCTTAATTTCAGCCGACTTTAAGCAATTTTTCAACTAAAAAAAATTTGCTCAGGAGATCCAATTTTTTTTGAGCAGGTACTCTTAGTAGTGTACTTAAAGCTTGGAAAGTATGATTTTTTCTACCAACGCTATCCTTTTTAAAAAAAATTATCAAAGATGGGAAAAAAATTGCAATAGAGTCACCAAAGTTCAAATAGGTATGCAACCTGCAAAACCTTCAATTAATGAAAAACGACCTACAGCAATGAAAAGAAGACGCAAAATGCATCAAAATGAGACCTCAACCGTATCTTTCCGTTGAGAATTAAGGCTGTGGCACGCGTTCAAAGATAAGCCTAAAATCGCAATTTTTTAATTTCCGGTTGCCTATATCTCAGGGGCCGTAAGCTAAAAAAAAAAGAAAAAATACGTTTTGAGCTACTAAAAGTAGTTACAATCACCCCACAAAATATTTCCAAAATCCATGACTAGGCAGCAACATATTTCATTTAAATTTTTGGGTTTATTTAAAATGGGAAAGACCCCATGTGTAATTAGCTTTTTTCGTTCATTTTTACTGTTTTTGACTTATTTTAATTTTTAAAATTTATCTCAAATACAGTTTTCCCTTCGTAACCAGTTCAATAATTCGCCTAATTTATTCATCTGCAGAAGCAAATATAATCCAATTGGTCTAGCCCAACGATTTTCAGGCTGAAACAGTTTTTCCTAGACCCAACTAGTTCGGCCTAAAAATTTTTTAGGCTAAACTGAGTATGTGCAGGCCAAACTAGTTTGGCCTAAAAATGTTCAGGCCAAACTGATGATGTGCAGGCACTAGTTCGGCCTGAAATTCTCCAGGCCAAACCTGTTGGGCCTAGGACAAACTAGTTTTGGGCCCAAAATTCTCCAGGCCAAACTAAATCTCCTTCAAAAAACAGTTCGGCCTAGGCTAAACTAGTTTTGGGCCCAAAATCGGGTTTGTCCTGTAACATAAACACAAATTAAAGGAACGTCGGCTCCTGCGAGCATACTTCAGGAAAATATCCTGAAAGTTTCAAGCTGAAACACTCAACAGTAAAGCTTTAAATTATGAAATACGAAAATTCCCATAAACCTCAACGAGTGCGAGTGAGGCGGATAGACGTACTATCACTCGCACCCACTATTACTCACTAAGCTTATGGCGACATGAATTTTATAATTTACGGCTTTAATCCTAAACCATTTTTGCTCGTTTTGGGCTCAAAAAATTTGTAAAAAAAACTTCGCCGGTGCTGATGTTTTTTGGGTTTTTCGTTTTTTCTATGATTTCCGTTTAAACCCCAAAAAACAACTTTTTTGAAAAAAGACAAGTGGCGGTATCCATATAGGCATGGGCGGAGCCAGCAATGAGGCAACTGTGGATTCTTCCATTTGAATGTATGAGAAACAATCGATTAAAAATTGGGCTATGGGCCCTCTCAAGAATCGATTGTTTTTCATACAAAAATGGGAAAAATCCACAGTTGCCAAATTGCTAGCTCCGCGCATGCCTGTAGGTTTGAAAACTGGAAAAGTTTCGCCTGGAATCACCTTTTCCCTTTACTGCATGATTTTTTTTTTTTTTTTTTTTCAATGAAATAATTTTTTTTCAGTACAATTTTGATCCTTGAGACAGGGAAAAATAGTGAAAAAATTCTTTCCGTTATATTTCTATGGTAAAGGGCCTTAATATTAATTTTTCCAAATATGGCCTTACCCGCATTTAGGTATCCATGCAACTGAAAATAAAGTTT
>VMOF01000179.1:0-11003 GCA_011764245.1 Trialeurodes vaporariorum
ATTCGAACCCAAAGGGCTGCTTTTCCTATGATTGTACGAATTTTGCATTCAACTCAATGAAAATTTTTTGAATTTCCCGTCGAATTTGGTAACACTGTTTGAATCAGAATCAAGGCGCACCTAGGATCTCTACAGTCTACTGTCTCTCTCATTTCCCATTCGCATGTATAAGCTGAAAAATGATAAAAAGAGAGGTTTGTCCCTTTATTTATGCTTGTCTAACGTTACATATTTTCATGGAGAATGAGACGGTGCGCCCTTGATACGAATGAGTCACTTCAAAATGATTCCTATAGTCAACAAATACTACCAGAAGCACAACGATATGAGAACCACAGAAAGTCTCGTACTTTTACCAGAAAAATCTGGTGTTACCACCAGAATATGGTAAAGGGGTACCAGAACTTCCCCAAAATGCTCCCCACGTCATCATGTTCCAGTGATTTTACACCAGATTTTGCCCTCTTCGTAGCTACAGAAAAGTTTGCGACAGACAGACTCATCAAAGACATATTTATGAAAGCTAACTGATAAGCGGCAATTAAAATACCTTAATAAAGTCTAGCTGAGCTAAAAATTGGCGGCAGAAAATAGAAAGATTACAGCCGCGAAAAAACCTATTTGCTTGAGCGATAGTACAAAGCAATACGATAAGAATATTGAATTTATTATTAATTTACGAATCAAAAGTACTCGAGACTCGACAATTCTGACGATTAGCCGCAGGTGTTACTGCGGAGTGGCACGAAAACAAGACACGCGACATATTCAATACTTTAACCCTTTGAGGACCAAGCCCGCGAACATACTCGTCTACCCCAAATCTGTTTCACACGGTTTAATTCATCTTTTGAGAGTAAAAAAATCATTAAATAGTGGACATACAACAAACTGCTTCATTGAGCGCCTTCAACTGATGATGTAGGCAAATTCAAATACCGCGGAGTAGGACTATTTATCTACTCCCTTGATTTGAACGGTGTGTGACGAGATAACCGACTTAACTTGGTATTGGAAAATTTACTAAAAAAAAGCTTACGTAAGTTAAAGAATCAGGGGATGAGGACTGAAAAAAGCGCAAGACTATCACTGAAATAAATGATTCATAAACAATTTTAATAATACTAGGGGGCTTCGCCCCTTGCCGCTCCGCGGCCCGTTCCCCGGAGGCGATTCGCGCCTACCATTCGGCGCTGCGCGCCGCCTTTTACCACTATATAAAATTGAGAAAATATTAGGGAGATAGGGCAGTTAAGCAAGAAAAAAGAGAAGTGACCAGTTCGAAGACTGCGGGATGGGGGTAGATTCAAGGGTTCACCCCGCTTATCGGCTGGGCGGAGCGGAGGAGTGGGGGGGCTCTGGCTCTCCCGTACAACTCGGCTCATTTACCCCCCGTCGCCACGTCAGCAATTAGTCACGGCACTTCCGGGCGCACACAAAAAAATGCCAGAAAATGAAAAAATCAAAGGTTTTGAGAGAAAGGGGAAAAAATCGAGTTTTCGGTCAGCTACTCGTTAGATTTTTATATTATGTAAGGATTATCAGAAGCTGTTTTTACCAGAGAATGCTGAAGTTAATATCAGAATATGGTCAAAGTAGCAGAATTTCCTCAAAACGTTTGTAAACTATGGTATAAATAACAGAGTTTTAGATCAGTACCAGAAATTCCCTCGATCGTTGTGATGCTATTAAGTAAGTAGAGCCCCCCCCCCCTTTCAAAATGAAAAACTTTGATTTTTGAGTGAAAGAGAAAGCCCAAAATAAATATCTGTCATCTCTGTTCTTTCAGTTCCATACTAGCGAGGACAGTGTTCGCGGAACGAGTATGCAATAAGCAATGCACTTGCTCAAAGGCTAGTTCAGCGTTATTTTGCGCGCGTATAAGGTACAGCTATACATGTCCCCGCTAAATGGCAAGTATATAAAAAGATACAACATCACCACTGCTTCTAATGTAAGTGCTTGTAAGTAATTGTTTGAATGTCTAAGAAAATAGAATGAAAACAAAAGGAAATCGAGTTCCCTTGAGAAAATAGAGAAGATAATTTTACATTTTCAAACAAATACACAATTCAATCTTATCGTTTTTCCTAACTTTGCGATTTCCTCTATGAACTTTCCTGCTACTCCAGAGCAGGTATGTTCACCGCGTGGTCATCGCGCCCGCAGACAAGGAGGCTATTGTGCCACACAAAAAAGAAAAGAAAACAGAAAACAGAGCGGCTATAAAGCCAATGCAGTGCATAGGGTACACGCTCTCTAAGCTTCAATAAATTTACAGTCGAACATCAATTTTATGGATGGAAGGTTAACACCTTCAGCGTTTACGATGAGCTTCGAGCTATTAGGCATCTGCGGTGTATGAAAAGTCTGGGGAGAGCGACGCAAAACGCGCCAGGAATTTGTCCGTCCCTCTCTTTGCCCGCATTTACACGCACGCGTTAGAAAAAGACAGACAGAAAACGGGGCTGAAAACACGTGACATAGCTTTTTCTTCCACCCTTTTCTAACACACGTGTTCAAATGAGCAAAGAGACTATGAGAGAGTCAGATGAGAGAGAGAGAGAAAGATCGAAGAGCGAAGAAAGAGAGGAAGACCGACCCCGAAAGAGAGAGGGAAGAAATAGAAAAAGAAAGAGAGAGAGATAGACGTAGATAGAGGGAGAGATAGAGAGAAAAGAGAGAGAGAGAGAGAGAGAGAGAAGAGAGAGAGAAAGAGAGCGAAAGAGAGAGGGAAAAAAGAAAAGAAGAGAGAGAGAAGAGGGGAAAGGGAGAAAAGAGAGAAAAGAAGAAAGAGAGAGAGATAGAGGTAGATAGAGGGAGAGATAGAGAGAAAAGAGAGAGAGAGAGAGAGAGAGAGAGAGAGAGAGCGAAAAGAGGGGGAAGAAATAGAAAAAAGGAGAGAAAAGGGGTAAAAGGGAGAGATAAAAAGGAGAGAGAGAGAGTAAAAGATAGAAAAAAAAAGAATAAAGAGAGAGAGAGAGAAGAGAGAGAGAGAGAGAGAGAGAGAGAGTAAAAGAGAGAGAGAGAGAGAGAGAAAGAGAGAGAGAGAGAGTAAAGAGATATAAAAGAAGATATAGAGAGAGAGAGAGAGAGAGAGAGGAGAGAGAGAGAGAGAGAGAGAGAGAGAGAGAGAGAGAGAGAGAGAGAGAGAGAGAAAAAGAGAGAGAGAAAAGAAGAGAGAGAGAGGGGGAGAGAGGAGAGAGAGAGAGAGTAGAGAGAGAGAGAGAGAGAGAGAGAGAGAGAGAGAAAAGAAGAGAGAGAAAGAGAGAGAGATAGGAGAAGAGAGAGAGAAAAAGAGAGAGAGAGAGAGAGAGAGAGAGAGGAGAAAAGAGAGATAGAAGAGAGAGATAGAGAGAAGAGAGAGAGAGAGAGAGAAAAGAGAGAGTAAGAAGAGGGGGGAGAAGAGAGAGGGAGAGAGAGAGAGAGAGAGAGAGAGAGAGAGAGAGAGAGAGAGAATTCCTGGCTACGGTAGCTCTGCGCTGCATTCGCCGGAGCTCAGCGACTTCTCCGCCAATGCCACCAACCACCGCACCGCATCCAGCGCAGCGCAGCGCCTTCCACAGCCGCAGTCATGTGCACCGCGTTCTTCGATGTTCATCATTCATCAGCATTTTGTTATTGGGTTAATTTTCCGATTCATCGGATCAGCGTTTCACGCTGCTCGCTCGGGAGCGCGCGAATGCTTCATCGCGCTTCAATACTTCATAAAATATCGATGCATCCTATTTCTCATTTCGATGCGAAACAAACCGACGCGACGCGACGCGCGAAGGAGCCTCCGGTATAAGCTGGAACTTGATAAGATTTGGAAAGTTTCTCTTCCCAAACTTTGTTCGCACTTAATCAGCAACCTATAGAGTATAATAAGCTGTATCGACGAATAAATTTTGCCGTACACGTGGGATGCATTGGCGAAGCCATTAATCTGTCAACGTTGCATGTTTTTACTTTAAAATATAGAACTATAATGGGTGCACGGTGCGCCTCCAAATTCGAACTTTTTCATGAGTTCAACCCTTTCACTACCGGCAAGCTGATTTTTTAAATTACTGTTTAAAGTTGTTAGCATGAATAAATGAAGGGTCATTCTAAAGTGTTTATCGAAAAGTATATATAGCTTTGTAACCTAGTTTCTCTCCGTTACTTTCGATAGACTAAAGGCTACTCTAAGACATTGGGATAGTGTATCAAGTGGGGCTGGAGCGAAGGGATACTGGTTTATAAAGCTCTACTTTTCGATGAATACTTTTGACGGGCCAATAGTTTTATAAAAACCCAAGTTAACGATGCGGGTTGCCTGTATGTTCATTTGAAGGCGCAGCTCAGCCCCAGCCGTATATATCTAATTAATTCAGATAGCGTGCAGGTAACTGATAGACAAAACAAAGCTCGATAGTTTAAATTGAGCGCAGGGCATAGTTGAATATTCCTACTCCGCTGGGTTCATTTTGCCTATCCATCCAATTGAAGGCGCTCGAAGATCAATAATTTTTTTGGAGTCGCTTTTATTGTCATTGAGAAATTGAAATTTTGTAAGACAGATCTATAGTCACGAGAACGAATATAAACTTAGGCATGGCTTCTAAAGGATTTAAATGGATAAGTATATAATTATGCCATTGAGTAATCTTCAATTGAGACCATTTCCTGAAAAATGGCACAAATAAAACGACGAGTATGTTCTTTCTGAGAAATCAGCATAGTGATATTTCATGGAGAATTTGGTCAGAAGAGCGGACCTTTTATTTCATGGACCCTTTTTCCGAAAATAGCCATCAATGGTTTTACAGAAATTTTATTGCATTCAGGGAAATGCCTCCACGGGAACGAATCTCACAACAAAGCAAAGGCAGCTCGTGCAATTTGGCAACAATGTTTTCCCTCCATTGATTCTATGTAAAACAATCGATTCGATAGAGAAGCAGCGGCTCACCAGCATTCGATTGTTTAATATTGAGTCAAATGGAGCATACACATTGTTGCCAAATTGCAAGTGCCGCCACTGCAACAAAGACGTCGCGTCGCGGAGATTCCAAAATTTCGACCCGAAATTAATACGGGAGAGGGGGGGGGGAAATCAAATCATAAAAGGAAAAAAAAAGTTCTTCAAACCAGAATAATCGATAGAGAATCGAGGAAGCGGTATCCACATAACAGTTTGGAAGCACGCGAATCTTTGCAATTCGGCACTGCGCGCCCTCAGGCCTCCAGTACATCGTAAAACTGCAGATTTACAGGTGCACAAAATTACATGCAATTACCATCCTCTCAGAGCCAAAGCCTGGAAAAGTGGGAAGCCTCCCCCCCTCCCCACCCCTTCATCCAATCTCTAACACCCTACAACTATAACCCCTAACATTCTTTTTCCTCATAACATGCGTCAAAGCGAAGCACAATGAGACGATTCATGTGATATTTTAGACGAGGAAAACTCGAGTCCTCCTGCACTGAAAAAATTGAAAGCGCAAATTTTACCCTTCGATGGTGTCTATAATTTGGATGGTTATTTCTAACCGCGCGAGTATTTTTTTTTTCCGCGTACTGGTATAAAATTACTTGAAAATAATGCTGGGAACCTGAGAGAGTTCCAAGATTGATTCAAAAATTTAGCCAATCACTGAATTCATCAGAGATCATCGTGCGATGCTCGACGCTTCTGTCTATCACATTCGCATGGAGCGATGAGTGGCTATAGTGAGTGAGTTTATTTTCTACACGCAATCAGCAAAGTGACCGAAACTTATCTTCGATGCACTCGAGCAGCAGCGGATAAGCCGAAGCTGAAGTAAACATGGAAGTGCGAGAGGTCTGATTATCCGGAACTTGATATTATAGGGATTGGCATCCAGACCAGGGCTGCCGTTTTGCGTATAATCAATGCTATTTTTCAATTCACTGATGATTCCACCGGTTGAGAAAAGATTACACAGATCAGTTCAGTGCATGACTGTAATAAACTAAAATACTCGCATCTGTAATCTTTTCTCAACCGGTGGAGTCGTTGATGACTTTAAAAAACTTGCGGATATTTTAATTAATCAACGGAGTTTCCACCGATTAAGGAAAGATTACAGATTAGAGTATTTTCGTGCATTACAGTCATACACTGAACTGAACTGTGTAATCTTTTCTCAACCGGTGGAATCATCGGTGAATAGAAAAATAGCATTGATTATACGCAAAACGGCAGCCCTGATCCAGACCATGGAAGAAGTGTCCAGACGATACAAGTTATATCCGGACTCTCGATCCCTAATCCAGTTGAGAAACTGCGAATCATTATTACTTAAATACGTCATAATACCTATATAGGAAAACAGCGAGCGATTCGCAATGGGCAAACCCTCCCTTCCTCCCTCTCCCCCCCCCCTCTCTCTCTCTCTCTCTCTCTCTCTCTCTCTCTCTCTCTCTCTCTCTCTCTCTCTCTCTCTCTCTCTCTCTCTCTCTCTATCTCTCCCTCTCTCTCTCTTCTCCGGTCATTTGAATACGTGCGTTAGAAAAGGACAGAGATAGGGGCTCAAGTCACGTGACGGCTGATGGCCCTCTTCACTAATCTCTTCTGACACACGTGCTCATATGACCGGTGATAGAGGAAGACGAAGTTCTGTAACCGCCGCCCACGCAATGCGCTGTTTTTTTGTACAGAAACATTACAAACGTATTTAACAAACGCATTGGTAGTATAATGACCCGGCAAAAGACTTCAGTAGAGCTAACCAAAAGTTTTGTACGCCTAACCGAACAGATTTTGCTGTATGAACCAAACATTTGGTTGCATCAACTGAAGTCTTTTCCTGAGTCATTTTTCTACCAAAAGGGTTCGTCAGCGCTATTAAAGTGTTTTTTTTTTTTTTTTTTTTTTTTTTTTTTTTCCCCTCCCCCTTTCTTTTTTTTGAGAACATGCGGTGCTACCAGAGTCGTGTTAACACGTGGAACCTTGGCCTGCGGGCCGATCCTTGAAATTCACGACTTTTGGGTGGACTGGATAAGAATGGAAAACGGTGATTGGTGGAGACGAGTCACGTGGTTGACAAGTCTAATCAAAATACGGAATGGATTAGATTGGTTATCGGGCAGTCTTGGAGCACCCGATAACCAATCTAATCCATTCCGTATTTTGATTAGACTTGGCAACCACGTGACTCGTCTCCACCAATCACCGTTTTCCATTCTTATCCAGTCTACCCAAAAGTCGTGAATTTCAAGGATCGGCCCGCTGGCCACCTTAGAAAAATTCGCTATACGGAGCATAATTTTGATGGTGGAAACCTACCAATACATAGACACGCACAGGGGAGAGGCATCAACCATCTCCACCTCATCAGAGCAACACTCCAACTACGCGGGCCGCGGGGCCCAGTCGCGGCGCGCCACGCCACGCCAACCGCAACGCAGCGCACCTGCGGATTGTTTAGATTTACGTGACATAATTCGACGACCAAACACGACGACTTCGACAAGACGCGACAGCCAACAACAGGCCACCACAACAATACAAGCGTCGATATCGACAATCGCAATTATTGGAGGGAGCCGATATTTATGGAGCCGTGGTTTAAAGAGGCTCGAAGGAAAGGCGCCCGAGGGAAATGGGGGGGGGGTGAGGGGGAGGGGGGAGACGACTCCGAATAATGGCTTGGTGGCCGACTTTGTGATTCAATTTGGTTCCGGTAAATAGAACGGAACGAGCAGCATCGCACTATAGTCTAAGCTCGTTATAAAAAGTGGCCAAAAATCGGGAAGAAAATTTCCTGATTTCATCATTTATAAACTTTCAAGTCCGATACTTTAATCACTAAGAACACTTTAAATAAATAATTGAAGCCTAGAAATGTTACCGGAAAGTTTTAAATCGAGCTCAAAACGTCGGAAACATTGATTTTTGATTAATTTTTTTCGCTGATTTTTGGCCAATTTTTTTTCGATGGCGAATCACAGTGCGTCGTAGTTTTAAGAGAGGTGTTGAGCGACGATGAGATGCGCAGGGGAAGCGCGGGGAAAATTTCGTCTCCTTAGACCGATTGCTTTGATTGAAAAAAACACAGGAAAAAAGAAAAAATATGGCTGTGTTCAAAGCGAGTGCACCGCAGATAGTAACAAAAAACCGTGTCACAAACAAAATAGAGCTAATTTTGGTTAAACTTCAGAAAATAATTAATAAAAATTTATTACAATACATCGTGAAAAAGATTTTTTTGACTTCCTTTGGGTTATTTTCGTGATTTTCGCTGGTTTTTACATCAGCGGGCCGATCATTTACTTCATCGTTAAACAGATCGTTAAGACTGCGTATGAGTGATTCTATTGGTCGAATATTGTAAAACTTAGCCGTTGCTATGGTAACCATCGTTATAGTGTCCGTTTTTTAAAGGTTACTCATGAATAGCCTTTATAAAACGAGACTCTTAACGACTGTTACCATGGCAACACCCAAGTTTTACAATTTTCGACCAAAAGCATCACTCGTAGACAGTTTCAACGATCGGTTTAACGATGAAGTAAATGATCGGCCCGCAGATTAAACTATTCATTTGCTCACAGCAAAAGTTTGCCAGAGACCCATTATAGTGTTTGCATACCACAATTCTTGAAATTTTTTATACTGATATATAGTTACACTAGAATTTTCTGATAAAAGTACTAGACTTTCAATGGTTCACATATCGTTGTGCTTCAAATAATAATCTTAGAATATAGGATATTTTTTTTTTATTTTTTTTATTTTTATTTTATTTTTATTTTTTCAGTGTGTGAGACCATCCGGACCATAGTGCGCCGCAGCGTGTTTTAAGGGACGTGCGTCTTACGCCGTGCGTTGACTTCAGACACGATGACGAGCGAGAAACGAGAGGAGAGAGGATACGAATTACGATCCATCCACCATCAACCAACAACGAAACAGCGAAAATCCCATTTCTGATTCCCTGATGCCATCGCATTGTTTACCCGCAGCGAAGGATGAGCGGACGCGTGCGAGCGCGTGAGTTGTGAATGAGTGAGTAAAGTCGCTCGTTACGTGAAGGATCTCACATTTTTCGATACTTACACTAACACCGACCGCATCAATCAGAATTTCGATGCTGGGCTGAGGAAAGGCGACACACGGTAAAGAAAAAAATAAGAGCGTATACTATATGACACAGAAGCTACATGTATAAACCGAAAAGCAAAAAAATAATCTTAAACAGGTAAATTTTCTGAAGAATGGTTTCAATATTGAATCCAGTGGACACTAAACAAAAAACTATTATGATTATGAAAAAAAAAAAAAACCGAGTCTAAATGAGACTAAAGTTTCTGAGAACATGACTCCTAGTAGAAGTAGGGGCGAAGCTAAGAACGAAAAACTATGAAAAGAATCTTATAAATGCGACTGAAGATTTACAAAATCGTTCCACACTGAAAAAAAAAAAATTAATTGGTTCGCGCCTGACTAATTTATTAGTGAAATTTCAACAATCTAATTTATTGGTTACCTATACCTATCCTACTTACCCAAAAAATGAATCACTCCAAGCAACAAATTAGTACCGGGTGCCAACTCAAAGGGCACGGTACAGTGTACACCCAATTTTATAGGTACCAGTTAACAATTATTGGTTGGAGTACCTAATTTTTTGGGTACGTACAACAAATTAATTTGATTGCGCACATTTCACTAATAATTAGTTGGGCGAACCATTTTTTCTTTTTTTGTCAGTGCATGCAGTGAAATTTTTGTGAGCTATGACTCCTAGCTGTTCGAAAGGAGGCCAAACGAAAAACTATGAAAAGAATCTTATGCGGATGAAATTTCTGTAAACAGATGCCGAGTTGTACCATGCAGTGTTGGCATAAAACTATGAAAATAATCTTTTGCGTTACCGGAATTCCGGTTAAGTACGTACTAAACAGATTTCTTGTTACGGCAACAGGAAATTTTTCTCAGAGATGAAAAGGTATATACTTATATATACTTGAGATTTGCCAAAAACGAGTGAGAAGAAAAACGTTCATATACAGGTTAAAAGAAACGCGTTCGGGCTACAGTGGCGGCTCGTGCATTTTGGCAACAATGCTTTCCCTCCATTTGAATGTATGAAAAACAATCGATTGCAGGTGAAGGGCTGCTTCATTATCGAATCGATTGTTTTATATAGAATCAAATGGAGAGAAAACATTGTTGCCGGATTGCACGAGCCGCCGCTGTCGGGCTATAAGATGAACTAGTGGCGAGTACTTATTTCGTTTTCCCCCGACTTCAACTTTTAAACGCGAACAAAAATCTGAGTTCGATGTTTCCGCTGACCTTTAGCCTCATAAAAGCTGAGTTTAAATTTACCGTCTCTGATCAACTCGTCAACTCGTCAAATGTCAAAGCAAGGATAGAAGCTAAGCTCACTCCTCCAAGTCATTGACTTTCAACCTTTTAATTCACTCGTCAGAAAAATATCTCTTCCAAATAAGTTTTTCAATAAACCCATCACAACTTTTACGGTGGACTCACTCATAGCGTCTTCTTTGTTGCAGTGACTTGTAAGCACAGAAGGTAGTTACAGTAATGAGAGAGTAAAACGAGAATGAATTTCAAGGCATACGGCAAAAATGATGATAGAAAGGAAAAAGGATAGCTTGAGGAAAAAATCGCCTCAACTTTTACTCGGACTAGTGTTATGCAAAAAAGGAGGAAAAGCATGCAACACGGAAAAAACAAAGTTTAGATACAACCGCAGCAGCTTTTTAAAATAGCTTCGCAAAGCAAAAGTACTAGCTCTACTGGAGAAAGTTGTGATTGTACCAAAGCACTACTTCGGTAGGGCATATAAGCAAGATAAAATGCTGTTGCTCAACCGAAGTAAAGCTGTGGTACAACCGCAACTTTCTCAGGTAGAGCTAGAACTTTTGCTTTGCGAAGCTATTTTAAAAAACTGTTGCGGTTTTACCTAAAATTTGTTTTTTCAGTGAAAGGCGTCGCGTACAATCGAGCAACACTGCATTTCATCCATTTAAATCCATGCAAT
>VMOF01000180.1:0-10961 GCA_011764245.1 Trialeurodes vaporariorum
TAAGTTGCCCAAAATGACTCCGGATATCTTTTCCGGAGGCGAAGGCGCTCCGTGAGGAAGATCCCATAGGATATCGCAACCCCCCTGTCCCGCCCCTCCCCCTTCCCTGCCCCCGACCATCAGCTTCTTCGCCATGTCCCTCCCGTTCTGCGTCTCTCAGACCACGATCTCCCCCTTCCCGCACCTCCTCTTTTTCTTTCCCGCACAATTCAGTTTTCCGCTCAACGAAATAATTCACTTTGGATGGCTAAACTTTCGGGGCAAGTGTTTTTCGCCCTCCCGTTCCCTCTAACCCCCCCCCCCCACCCCTTGCCCACCGGTTCCGCGTTTGGTAAAGAAGCAGGATGCTTGTGCTACGTCTCTAGGTTGCCATTATTGCGGTTTCATGATCCATTTAGCTTTTGTATCTTTGATTTAAGTGTGGAATGCTTGTCCGGAAATATTCGGATGTTTTGGAATTATTATTTTATTTCGTCCCCTTGATATAGTTGAACGTCTGTTTTAGTAATTTGATGGTTGCTCAATAACCGTGTGTGGTATATGTACTCCATATTATTCATGTTCGTAACTTTCCAATCGTCGGACAAACATAGCTGTGTTTTTTTTTGTTGTTTGTTTTTTTTTTTTTTATTTGTTTTGTTATGTTTTTGTTTTTTGTCTTTATTTTGCGAGGAAAATAAAGCGAATTTGTAATAAAACTGAATTTGAAGCAGTAGCGTGCACTGAGAAAAATTTTCCTGTTAATTCAACCAGATGTCTCTTGAATACTTGCTTAACCGGAATTCCTGTTATTTTAATACGAATTCCCGTTACTTGACTGGAATTTTTTTTGAAGTAATAGAAACGTCTAGTCAAAAGAACAGGAATTTCGGTTAAGAAAGTATTAACAAGATGTCAGGTTATGGGAACAATAATGTTTTCTCAGTGTACCTAGAAATGAATCTGTATCTCTTGTCACACGAAAAAATTATCAGCGTCAGTAAAAGTCCTGTTACCGTGGAATTACCCAGTGGCGGCGCGTGCTACTGGGTAACCATTCCTTTTTTTACCATTTGAACCTATGCAAAAGAATCGATTTCTCTAGAAGTCTTTGGATCCCCTGAATATCGACTATTTTACGTAGGTCTAACTCTCTCAGTACCAAATATAATAATCAGGCAAAAATATAATTTTAACCATCATAATATTGATCTTGACACGAATTTTTACCTAAAATGGATGTGCATATTAATTTTTTCAACTTTCCATAAGGACCCACGTAAATGATCGTCCACAGTGTAGTAGACACTGTCAAGGAAAAGGTTAAATTCAGAGAATCCGTTGTTGCCAAATTGCATGCGACGCTTTTGGAATTAAATTCCCTTAATCATTTATGTGTGCATGCCTTTGACTTCTCACCTCGATCCGAAATACTTTCGATAAATACGAGTTACAGTAAAGGAATCGACCCTTTCCGTCAGAGTGTCCATTATAAGGGACGACATTTTACAAGGAGCGTCATGGAAATTCAGAAAAATTGACTCACACATGAAATCATATGAGGAAAGTTCGTTCAATTTAATGGTATATAGCTTTCAGATTACAGTGACACTTCTTCCATAATACATGTTTAGAAAGGGTTAAAGAATGTCATACGACGCGACGCCTAAAATTTCGGTACAGGTAGGCAACCTGAAAAACTTGTCACATTAAATTTGAACATTGCAGGTGGCCTACCCGAGCCAGAATCTAAGGCGTTGTCCGTTATTTCTTAATTCGTCAACTGTAAGATCATTCGCGTGAGTCTTCCGCGGACCCTCTTCTTCCGAATAGACTTCATTGAAGAAGATCGGAAATTGGCAACCCCGCAGTTCATCCGAGAACGTCTCAACATGGTGCAGATGAAGTATGGCCACTACCGATTCGCACTCGAATTTATTAGCCGCCTGCCGCCCCTCCCCCCTACCCCCTCCCCACCCCGCTTGCCACCAACCCTAATCCGCTAGTTCTCTGTCCCCACTTGCACCATCGCATCACAGCCTCACTCACAGGAAGGCGCAACGAAGCTCTTGTAATGACCTCCCCCCCCACACCCTCCCCCTTTGCTATCACCCCCCCCCCTCCCGCTTTCCCTCTTCTCCTCTGTCGTATTGTGATTAAAATTGATCTTGAAAGTTTAGAAATGAGAAATTGATGAGTTTACTTTCATGCATTGACTCGATGCGATGGTTCGAGCATAGGTTTGCGACATTATAGTTTGCAATACAGCAGCATGTAGAGTAATTAAGATTCGTAATTGTTAGGGTGAATATTAAAGTACTTGATAAAAGTATTTTATGTATGATTAAAATTGATCTTGATAGCATATTATAAAATGATAAAATGATGTAAGATTTATTTTCTAGTGTTTCGCCACTTTTTGACACAGTCAGACCAGAGTGCGCGGTTGCGAATCTCGTATTGAATTCATTTGACAACAATGTTGCAACGTAGATCGTGATTTTATGGGGTTTCCTCGGAGTCACATCCTGTTTTTAGCGCTGCTCTCATTAAGTTCTCTCCTCGAACGAACGAGTGTGAGGTCGGGCGTGGGCAGGCGAGGCAGGGGCTTCCCCCCCCGGGGGGGGGGGGGGGGGGGTTGATACGAGACATCAAAATTGGGGCCTTGATTAATGCCCCCAGCGACGCGACGAGATGCGACGCTAGGTATACGCTGATGCTGCGACGTAACGACTCCAAAAGATCAGGTCCCAATTAATTTCAACACAATCGACTTTTCTCTGATGCATCATTTAACCTCGTTTTGTGCGATGCTCGCGTGGAAAATTGTGAGACCGGTTAAAACGAGGCATGGCGAGGCATGATGCTTAAGAAGAGGGGTGGGGGGCAAGGGAGAGACGGAGAAGGCTATTTGATGAGCGCACTGGCAGTTTTGTCTTAATGAGAAGGGTATCATTAAGCCTGAACATTTTTGTCGAATATCATATGACGGAGAAGAAGGATTCAAAACTTGATTCTTAGAATCAGGGCTGCCGTTTTGCGTATATAATGGATCATATTTTTCAATTCACCGATGATTCCACCGGTTGAGAAAAGATCACACAGTTTAGTTCAGTTTATGACCGCAACGCACGAAAATACTCGCATCTGTAATCTTTTCTCAACCGGTGTAGTTGTCAATGACTTTAAACAAATGGGGCTCTTGCAAACTTTTGCTAAGAGCAAATAAATGGTCCAATCTGATATATTGACCAGCGAAAACCACTCCGCAAAAGCCTAAAATTCAGTAATAAACTCACAAAACTGCTTTAACGGCAAGATCGTAATGGCGCTTCAACGCAGGTATCATGGGAGATTCCTGTCTAATATGCACTTTCTCTACGAAAACACAGAGATATGTCTCATTTTAGATAGGAATCTACCATGGTACCTGCGTCCCTCCGCCATTATGCCCGATTCTGAGAGTGAATTTCGTGATTTTTCAGTGTACTCATCGTCATTTTAACAGGTGTATATGCAAGAATCAACTCTTCAATCCCCCGTAGCGAAAGTTTGTAAGAGCCCCATTGCGGATATTTTAGTAAATTAACGACGTTTCCGCCGATTGAGAAAAAATTACATATCAGAGTACTATCGTGTAGTACAGTCATGAACTAATGTGAACTATGTAATCTTTTCTCAACCGGTGGAATCATCGGTGAATTGAATTAATACCATTTATACGGAGCAGTGGCGGCGCGTGCAATCTGGCAACAACGTCTTCTCTCCATTCAAACCTATGTAAAACAATCGATCTTCAGGAGGTGCAATTGCACCCCCAAGATATCGATACTTTTGCATAGGAGTAAATGGAAAATGTGCGTGGTTGCCAAATTGCACGAGCCGCTACTGATACGGAGAACGGCAGCTCTCTGCTTGGAATAACACTCATGATTTCAGTCCGATTAGATACCGCCACTGGTCGCTGATCTCATTTCCGTCTCTATCGGGTAATTTGCTCTATCGAGCGATGAAGGGCATTTGTTAGGATCCAATTTTAATCGTGATGTCATCACTGAACAGGTTTATATTTATGAAACATTATTTACAAACCAAAACGCACCAGTGCAGTGGGCAAAAGAAATGACCAATTAATTTCACATGATCGTCCGGAATTCATCGGAGGACCGATGAAACTTCATCAGCTTCATCGTAAACACTATCGGGAAATTCTGATGCATTTCACCGGGGGAGGGGGAGGTGGAGGGGGAAGGGAGGTGGAGGGGGATGGGAGGGGAGGGGAGGGGGATGGGAGGGGGGGAGGGGAGGGGAGGGGGAGGGGAGGGGGGTTATCACTTTATCAGTCCGGAGAATACAACCAATCAGCTTTGAGAGTCGAGTAGTACAACTCCGCTACACTTCATTTTACGTTAACGGAAACAGCCGAGTGTTGCAGGAACTGAACTCCCACTACATACCTTAGATTTCCGGTGAGTATCTATATATACCCACACCTGTTCCCATACATTTTGACAAGAACTCAGAACAGTAGTCGCTTTGAAGTGATTGACACGCTCAATCACTCACTGTCTCTGATTGGGTCCTATGTTGGTCTCTAATTTATTGGTTCTCGAGCAGGGACAGAGCCATCAGGAATGTGTATTTCCTCTCTCAGCCTCTCTTGAGCCGATTAGCTAGAATAGGAGGGAGAGATGGGATATCCCGTGACTTTCTTCCCTGACATATGTAATCAATGGTCAAAGAGATAGTGGAGTGGACCCGTGTCTGGAAATGCCTTTGTGCTGGAATTTACAAAGAGATGTTCTTGATCGTTTAATTTTGGCATTTGCGTGACCAGAGGCAAATAGATACGGTGCACTGCACTAAAATACGTAGCGTAGATTTGAGGAGCGCTATATTCTCGCGGATTCCACTCAACAACCGTAAACACACATCTGATGTCGCATGGTGTTGAATGGTGACATTCGGTAAACACACAGGAGGATGCTGGGAAGTGAAAGGGGGGGTGCTCATTATTCAACACCGGCAGGTTGATTTTTGAAATCATTAGATAAAGCTGTCTTTTTTATGTGTTTTTTGTTGCTGTCTCTTGTCATGAAATTATCTGTTCCTATGAAAGAATCTTATTGCATCTAGTCTTATTTGAATCTTGAAACCTTCCCGCATTATTACCTTTGCGGTTCAAGAAACGTTCGCAAGCTCAAAAGCATGCGAACGCTCGTGGATCGCAGAACTATTTTCATCAGCCCGTCCGCAGTGGACGATTGTGGACATAAAAAAGACAGCTTTAGTCTCGTAGACTGAATAAATGAAGGGCTGCTATTAATTGGTCCGTCTAAAGTGTTTATCTGAAAGTAGAGCTCCATAACCAAGTGTTCCTCAGCTACACTCGATAAGTTATCGGCAGATTGGAACAAGCCGATAAAATCCGATAGCTTATCGGATGAAGCGGAGGGAAACTTGGTTATGAAGCTCTTCTTTCAGATAAATACCAAAACCATTATATGAAGTAAACCGTGCACAGTTCTCAGGCGCGGTGGCAACTTTTGTTTATTCGCATGTGATGAGTGGTGGAGCGATGCAGCACCGACCTGCCATCGATGACTTGAGTTGCCCCAGCCCGGGCAACACTGCGCATGCGCGGCCGGTATGCTGCGCGAAATATATGTGACGGATAGGCGTTTTTTTCCGGTTAGCAATAGCTTTTGGGGGATAGCAAATTATGCAGTTCAATCGTAAATTTCATGCCTTACAATTTTATTCCTTACATTTTTTTGCCAAAAAATGGACCTGAAACGAGTTGTTTAGAAAAAACCAAGCGCGGGAGTGCATTCCCCCATTCATTTCAAGTTTTGACACTACCAGTCCTTCATCTTATGACAGATGAATATGCTGGTAGTGTCAAAACTTCGATTTACTAATAGGAATAACATAAGAATAATGCGAATAATTTTAGTCAACTATTCGTGGTTATTCGTTATTCGGTTATTTGCCTATCAATGCGTGCGTGGGGCAACTCAGCGAGCCTCCACCCCGCCCGTCAATCATGAGGCTCCGAAAAACTTGCCACGCCTAGCGCTAACGGCGAAGATGCGGAGTGCACGGTCTACTTGATATAACGTCTTTGATAAATACTTTAGAGGGACCAATAGCAGCCCTTCATTTATCCAGTCCACACCAGACTTATCTAACGATTTTATAAAATCAGCCTTCTGGCGCTAGTTAGACAATTTTCCCCTTTGGACAGTTTTCGAACTCCGAATTTTCCACTTTAAAAATGTCCTGACTCCGCCTCTGATTGATAGTTTGTTTACATATGACGCCTTGTTATGTATGTTACTTTACTCACCGGCAGCCGAATTGGCGGGTGAAAATCGGAATTAAAACGCAAGAAAGGCAACACTGAGGATTAGGACCCTTATGCGTCTCAAGTCGAGTGAATAGCCGAGAGCCGGATATTGTTTCGGAGAAGCCCCGTGTCCGGCCACCTCGGACCCTTTTCCTTCGCCCGAAATTTCTGACGATTTTTTTTTCTTCGGACAAACGCGCCGTTTTTATGTAGAAATTCGGTTTCAGCGTTATATTTCAATGGAAATTAACTAAAAAGAACTAAACTGATTAGCTTAATTTGAAGCTGTTTGATTCATAACCTATAACCAAACAGTGATGAATCAAACAGCTTCAAATTAACTCATCAAATTGGTCTCTTAGTTGATTACCATTGGAATTTCACGCTGAAACCGAATTTCTACATAAAAACAGCGCGTTTGTCCGACGAAAAAAAAAAATCGTCAGAAATTTTGGGTGAAGGAAAAGGGTCCGAGATAGCCGGACACCGGGGCTCCTCCGAAACAATAGCCGGCTCTCGGCTATTCACTCAGAGCGCGGGTGAGACCAGATTCGTCCACTGGTCACTTTTGACAAAGTAGGCCTCTTTAACGACATAACTGTCCGCGAAAGCACCAAACATCAGTGTTTTTTTTTTAAACTAAATTTCAATGTATTTTAATGTATTTTCGCATTACAAACATTAATAGTGTGCTAATCAATAGTATTTGGGACGCTGATTTCAAAAATGATATCATTTTCTACTCAACTCGTCCCGATTTTACGCATATTCTACTTTTAAGAAATGTTCGTGATAAAGTTTAAATTGTGGAAAATTTAGAATATTTCGATGAAAACTAAGGCCAAATTCGAACTCGGCAGGTCAATTACCTTCGCCGACGTCACAGTCTACGCGCTTTGAGGTCCATTTATAAGAAAAAAGCCCATGTTTGTGTCTAGGGACCCTTGTTTTGTATTCATTGGGGGCGGACACCTATGTCGTTAAAGCGTAAAAATCCTTTTGACACTTCCGGATTCGTCCACCCGAAAAATCGAAAACCGGATTCGTCCACGATTTTTTTTTTTTTTTTTTTTTTTATTAAGTACGTACGTTTGGCAACGGCATGGAGTATTTGGGTAGAGTGCAGCAGCTATCTATGAGATACCGCGACCCGATATCCGATAATCATTCGTATTATTCCGATAATCATTCGTAAGTCAACAGGATTGCCAATAATGAGTATTATTGTTAAGTCAGAAGAAGAGGGTTGTCAGAAAATCTCGCGGACAATCACTTGAACTTTTTAGGTTACATTTTTACTTTTCTTCTTCTTTGGCTGTGCATTCTTTTTATATCTATAACTCATTTTTCTCACAAATTTGAACCTGTCAATTAACCCTTCGTTGTATGCGTTGTATCACATCTTCTGCCTCCTTTCGAGCTTTCTTGACTTTGGTATTTGTAATTCGCGCGGCCTCCCCCGCTTCGGCAGTATTGATTTTAATGTAAACTACTTTTTGAACATCGCAAGTAGTGTTTTAGCAAAATGGTTGATATTGGGGTGAGAATGATAAAAATATTTACCAAAATGTGCGTGGAAGGACTCACATGCGTTAGTTGTGAGCTGTAAGCTACAACTGCTAGTTGCCCATACATGCGGTGGAAACAGAGAATTTTCGGAGGTATAAGTTTCAGTCAAATAATCAGTGAATTTAAGGTAAGCTTCACCATCTGGTCGTGTTGACATAAAATCTTCAACAAATGATTCTCCTACTTGTTCGGGTAGTGAAAAAACTAAACCAAACTTTGCCCTGCGACGCGACGCGCCTCGAACGAGCATTACGGGTTCACTTTGATAGCTGAAGCTGCAGCACTTTACCCAAATACTCCATGCCGTTGCCAAATGTACGTACTTAATCAATTAAAAAAAAAATTCGTGGACGAATCCGGTTTTCGATTTTTCGCGTGGACGAATCCGGAAGTGTCAAAAGTGACCAGTGGACGAATCCGGATGTGCCCCAGAGCGCGTCAGCAGTGGCTTTCACTGCGACGACTCGAGGCTCGAAAGGGTCCTCAGTGTTGCCTTTTTTGCGTTTTAATTCCGATTTTCACCCGCCAATTCGGCTGCCGGTGAGTATAATTGTAAGTTTGGCAACTTTGCAGTTAGTCCATTTAAACCCATGAGAAAGATCGAACTATTCGGTGTTTGGTGAACACCTTCGCATTCGACCTTTCACATGGGTTTTAATGAACTTGATACAATGTTGCCTAATTGCACGCTTCTCCACTGAATTTCCATCCACCCACGCGAATGGTAAAAACGAGAGTGGCAAAAATAATGGAAAACTATCCCTTCCTTTTGTTGTCTAGCAGGAGCACATAAATATCGGTGCACCTTAGCAGACTGCAGTGCGGGGGATCAAGTTGCAGAATTGTGCGGAACAAATGGCTACCTGTTACGAGCATAAGTTGCCCAAAATGACTCCGGATATCTTTTCCGGAGGCGAAGGCGCTCCGTGAGGAAGATCCCATAGGATATCGCAACCCCCCTGTCCCGCCCCTCCCCCTTCCCTGCCCCCGACCATCGCTTCTTCGCCATGTCCCTCCCCTGCGTCTCTCAGACCACGATCTCCCCCTTCCCCCCCACCTCCTTTTTTCTTTCCCGCACAATTCAGTTTTCCGCTCAACGAAATAATTCACTTTGGATGGCTAAACTTTCGGGGCAAGTGTTTTTCGCCCTCCCGTTCCCTCTAACCCCCCCCCCCCACCCCTTGCCCACCGGTTCCGCGTTTGGTAAAGAAGCAGGATGCTTGTGCTACGTCCTAGTTGCCATTATTGCGGTTTCTGATCCATTTGCTTTTGTATCTTTGATTTAAGTGTGGAATGCTTGTCGGGAAAAATTCGGATGTTTTGGGAAATTTTTTTTTTTTTCGTCCCCTTGATATAGTTGAACGTCTGTTTTTGTAATTTGATGGTTCTCAATAAACCGTGTGTGGTATATGTCTCCCTATTATTCATGTTCGTAACTTTCCAATCGTCGGACAAACATAGCTGTGTTTTTTTTTGTTTTTTTTTTTTTTTTTTTTTTTTTTTTTTTTTTTTGTTTTTTTTCTTTATTTGCGAGGAAAATAAGCGAATTTGTAATAAACTGAATTTGAAGCAGTAGCGTGCACTGAGAAAAATTTTCCTGTTAATTCAACCAGATGTCTCTTGAATACTTGCTTAACCGGAATTCCTGTTATTTTAATACGAATTCCCGTTACTTGACTGGAATTTTTTTGAAGTAATAGAAACTCTAGTCAAAAGAACAGGAATTTCGGTTAAGAAAGTATTAACAAGATGTCAGGTTATGGGAACAATAATGTTTTCTCAGTGTACCTAGAAATAATCTGTATCTCTTGTCACACGAAAAAATTATCAGCGTCAGTAAAAGTCCGTTTTACCGTGGAATTACCCAGTGGTAAGTTCCTATTTAGAGATTTAAGACGAGAAACCTGGGCGCCGCCTTTGGGATGCGATTTTGCACATTTGTTACTTTCTGAGGGCCGTTGTTGTTTTTTTGTCCACTGCAAAGTTTTACGGGCCGCTGAGTTTCTAATGATGTAAACTTTTACTGCTTTTGTGCATCGACATCCATTTACGCTTTGAAAGGTTCTTTTTTGGGGTTTTTAGACATTCTTGAGGCGTTTCATGATTAAAATTTACAGATTCGTCGATATTTAATCTTTTTCCGTAAAAACTGTTGGTAAACAACGGGGATTGTAAACAAAAATGCAAAATCGCATCCAGGCGGCATCCGTAGAGCCTAAAACTCATCGACCAATCAGAAGTTGACTACCCTCTTGTCTTAAATCTCTAAATATAGGAACTCTACCCAGTGGCGGCGCGTGCTACTGGGGAACCATTTTTCCCTTTTTTTACCATTTGAACCTATGCAAAAGAATCGATTTCTCTAGAAGTCTTTGGATCCCCTGAATATCGACTATTTTTCGTAGGTCAAACTCTCTCAGTACCAAAAAATAATAATCAGGCAAAAATTAATTTTAACCATCATAATATTGATCTTGACACGAATTTTTACCTAAAATGGATGTGCAATTAATTTTTTCAACTTTTCCCTAAGGACCCACGTAAATGATCGTCCACAGTGTAGTAGACACTGTCAAGGGAAAAAGGGTTTAAAATTTAGAAATCCGTTGTTGCCAAATTGCATGCGACGCTTTTGGAATTAAATTCCCTTAATCATTTTTGTGTGCATGCCTTTGACTTCTCACCTCGATCCGAAAAACTTTCGATAAATACGAGTTACAGTAAAGGAATCGACCCTTTCCGTCAGAGTGTCCATTATAAGGGACGACATTTTACAAGGAGCGTCATGGAAATTCAGAAAAATTGACTCACACATGAAATCATATGAGGAAAATTGTTCAATTTAATGGTATATAGCTTTCAGATTACAGTGACACTTCTTCCATAATACATGTTTTGAAAGGGTTAAAGAAGTCATACGACGCGACGCCTAAAAATTTTGGTACAGGTAGGGAACCTGAAAAAAATTGTCGCATTAAATTTGAACATTGCAGGTGGCCTACCCGAGCCAGAATCTAAGGCGTTGTCCGTTATTTCTTAATTCGTCAACTGTAAGATCATTCGC
>VMOF01000181.1:0-10941 GCA_011764245.1 Trialeurodes vaporariorum
GGATGCAACGGTGTATCAGTCACCAGTATGGAGCGGGGTGGGGGGTAGGGAGAAAGTCTTAGCACTCGTGTAACGGAGTGTAGGTTGGGGGGGGTGCGGGGGTGCAAGGGGGTAGCGAGTGGGTTGCGGGGGTGCGGGGATGCAACGGTTATGGGCCGTCGGGGGAAAGGGGGCGGGGGGTAGCGACAATGTGTCGTCCAAAAAATGATGTTAGGTCAGGTGTGATCAAGGGGCAGTAATTAATTAGGGTAATTAGTCCACCGAAAATACGCGCGAAAAATTCCTGGAAATTAGGTCATTAATGGTCACCGGGCCCAACCGCCCCTATTACTACTGCCATATCTGTATGTATAAGTAATCTTTGGATTAGTTCTAACAGAGGACACAACGTTGCGCTGCTCGAACAGTCGACATTTTTGGCTAAATTAAATTCACGCAAAAAGTACACATTATTTGAGGAACGTAGCGTAGCAACATCTGCGCGAGTATACTTCGAGATAAATCCTGAAAGTTTCGAGCTGAAGCACTGCCAGATCTGCAGAATATTTCCTATCCGGCAATCTCGGACTGCGTGATCGGTGTGGCAAAATAGAAAATTTTGCGCCAAATTGATGCAAAGATGTGCTAATTGGTAGATAAAATTCTATTGATAGCGCTAATTTGGAGGTAAAATTTCATCGAGCGTGCTGATTTTGAGGCAAAATGTCATCGAGCGTGCTGATTTTGAGGCAAAATGTCATCGAGCGCACTGCTTTTAGCGCATATCCATACTCCGTATGGGGAATTGGGTACGGACCCGTATGGGCCATTTTTACCAGAGTATGGATTAAAAAAATAAGGCACTTTGAGTACACCCCCATCTAGTCAAGTTATTACACGGGAAAAAAAGAATGGTGTAATTTACCATTCGCATAGCTGATTTTGGCCCCTACCAGAGTTAAGATAAACTTGACCAGATTTATGGAACATTTGACCAGGAATCAGGTCAATTTCACTTGATACCTGGTCAAATGTTCCTAACTCTGGTCAAGTTTATCTTAACTCTGGTAGGGGCCAAAATCAGCTATGCGAATGGCAAATTACACCATTCTTTTTTTTTTCAGTGTATGCTATATTCAGATACACATATGCGTATTTATTTGTCCAAAGCAACAGTCGCATACTCCCGGGCCAAAACAAAATGATTCGCCGAATCACGAAATTGGTAAAAAAAAAATTAAAAAAAAAAAAAAAAAAAAAAACACAGTGCTGCCAAATTTGATTTAGAATAGACACATTTTAAGTTAGGTTTTATAGGATTTTTATTATAATTTTCATCAAATTTGGCAGCCGTAATATAAATAAATAAATAAATAAATAAATAAATAAAAAAAAAAAAAAAAAAAAAAAAAAAACAAGGGGAAAATTTTCGGTAAATTTTTCGCAAGAAAAAAAAGTAGGGGGGAAGGAAATCAGAAGAAGAAGGAGAAGGGAAGGGGAAAGAGAAGAAGAAATCACTTGCGTCATCTAATATTAATGTAAAAATAAAAATAATAACGTTGTTAGCATTCATAATTTTCCACGCTTCCGAGATTGTGCGTCGGGGCGCGGGGGATCGATTGACCTTTGGGCCGCCGTTGGGTTTAAACCGTGTCATTGTTACTTCGCCCGCGATAAATATCACGTTTCTGATCTCTAGGTAACGATATACGATATACCTATATACGCCAATTTATTATTTTTATTTTTAAGTTTTCATTATTGGCCACGGCTCTTTTTTTGAAGGCCCCGGGCTAAGCCAAGTTGGACGGTGGGGAGGAGGGGGGGGGAGGGCAATCGGGGGGATGCATGTAAGTAGGTAGAAGTTCATAATCCACGCAAAACATTTCAGTCTAGACTTGATTTCTATGATGATACCCCCTTAGCACGTTTTATAAGTCAATGCGGTCTTTTGAATAAGAGTCCCAAGCGCTGCGTTCATTTTGGCATCGTTTCATGTTCAATGTCCATTTCAGTAGCGGCCCGTGAGATTTGGCAACCATGCATCTTTCCCACTTAAACTTAGGTAAAAAATCGATTCAAGCGGAGGCTGGCAGCCTCCTCGAGTTTCGATTGTTTTCCATGTATTTAAATGGGATAAAAACACTGTTGCCAAATCGCACGAGCCGCCACTGGTCCATTTAGACTCAAGGAAAATCTCGACATTTGAGGGTATTCGCCGAACATCCGACGATTCGATCTTTTTCACAGGTTAAAATGGACGAACTGCAAAGTTGTCGAGCCTGATCCATAAATAGTGGACACCCACACCATCCTACGAAAGGAAAATCGGATACACGGAAAAAAATTTCTGATTAAAATTTACGGAGCGTATTAAAAAATTGGGGAAAAACAGAAATTCCTTATAAAATAATAAGAATTCTTATTGATTCAACGAGAATTATCATTGGTCTAATTGAAACGTTCTGATGATTCAGAAAAATCACAAGAAAGAATCGTTGGATCAATAAGAATTCTTATTTTTTTAAAAAGGGAAATTTTCCTTTTACCCTATTTTTAATAATACGTTCCCAATTTAAACCAGAAATTTTTCTCCGTGCATTCGTCTCTCAAAAAGAAAAAAAAATGAAAAGAAAAAAAAGGTTTTTTCTTCCATACAGCTATTGTTAGATGTATCAGTAAGGGGGGGGGGGCTGTAGACCCATCAGTCACCCCCCCCCATCCGACAAAGGGAAATGCAGCGAAGGAATACGGATTTTTATTTTAAATTTTTGAAAATCATTCTTTGAAGATTCTTAAAGCTATATTTAATTACTATGAGTCAGCAAGATCTGCGACCAAATTTAATAGAATCGCGGACAGTCCTCCGAAAGACGCTGAATAGTGCGTATCCTTACGTGTAGTTGCGTATCCTTACATGTAGTTGCGTATCCTTACGTGTAGTTGCGTATCCTTACGTGTATTTGCGTATCCTTACGTGTAGTTGCGTATCCTTACTGTAGTTGCGTATCCTTACGTGTAGTTGCGTATCCTTACGTGTAGTTGCGTATCCTTACGTGTAGTTGCGTATCCTTACGTGTAGTTGCGTATCCTTACGTGTAGTTGCGTATCCTTACGTGTATTTGGGTACCCTTTACGTGTAGTTGCGTGTGGTTTTAACTCACCGCAAGTGCTCACCGATCATCTTGCGTGCCGGGACCCTGAGGACTTCACATTAGTGTTGGTCCCTGATCTGATTCTAACTTTTAACAACATCAGACAGAGTATGTATACTACGGAGGAGGTCAGGTAAAGTTACTGACAAGAGTGACAAGGCAAGGAGAAGACGAGAAACAGACAACCAGCAGACGTAAGGATAAGAAGCAAAATGGTATTTGGCGGAAAATCTTATCTGGATTTTGCGTGACTGTTGGACGGTGGCTGACAAGTGACAGCCAGCTACAAATGGCAGCGCGCGGGACGAGTCGATGTAAACGTTGTCAGATTGCAAGTTTAAATCAAAGCAAATCTTTAGCACGCAAGTTTTCAGAAGACCTATACCGTTTGGAAAATCTTGAGGGGAGAAGGAGGTCCTATGTTAAACAATGTTAAAAATGCTTCACTTCTGGTGCACTTTTCTCAGGAACTATATGACCTACAAACAGAGTTGGGGAAAAAAATTTTTCGGAAATTATTCGGTGTGTCCGGCAACGCCGAGTCAATCGAATTTTTCGACGAATAATTCTACAATTGACCTATACCTTCCGTGTGTTTCCCTTTCCTCAAATCAGGTAGCAAACCCCGTTTTCAGTGTTGCCCGGGGTCATTTCATTATTTTTGATTATTCGGTTGCCCAAATCTGTACAAGGCTGCAATTTTTCATCAAGTTGTGTCTGAGTGTTTACTATAAGTGGAACTAGGATTTTAAAAATTCACTGAAAACTTTTTTTTTTTTTTTTTTTTAAATTTAAAGTTTGGTTAATTTTTTCACTTTTTTTTGAGCTTTGAATGTCTATAAAAAAGCCGAATATCCTAGTTCCACTTATAGAGCTTTTTCTGAGGAAAATTTAAAAAAAAAAAAAAAAAAGTTCATGAAAATAGCATTACTATTCCTGAAAAAAAAGCACCAAAAGGTAAAAAAAACCAGGTTTTTCAGTATCGCAAAAAAAAAAAAAATAAAAAACAGCTGACCTGATAAGGACTCTTCAACTTCAAAAATTCATAAAAAATTGATTTTTTTTTTTCTAAACTATTCAGTGTATCATATCATTTTAACGCTGAGAAATTCCTCTTTCAAATAAGATTAAAAGCAAAACAAAAAACAAAAAAATTTCATTTGGGACCTCCTTCTCCCCTTAAGCGAAACAAACAAACTGCCAAACAAAAAAACAAGACACACACGCAAACAAACAAACATATATTTTTATATTCCAGCAACACCGTTCCAGGCGCGTCTTCTCCACATGGGCGTCATTTAGGGGGGGCTGGGGGGGGGCAATTGCCCGCCCCCCCCAAGGATTTGAAGTTAGGCTCAAAAACTGGCACGAATTATATTGATGAGCAAAAAAAAAAAGGCATCCGATTATTGCCCCCAAAAGACGGCTCTTTGGCTCTAAAATTATATTGATGAGCAAAAAAAAAAAAAAGGTTATCCTATTTTTTGCCCCCTTCAAGCCAAAAATTATAATGATGAGCAAAAGAAAAAAAAAAGGTCATAAGATTTTTTGCCCCCCCCCCCCCATCCCAAGCCGAACTTGAAATGACGCCCCCGCTTCTCCAAGACGACTAAGATTTTGCGGCAAACATTGGGTCGAACCGCGGAATTTTACATCAGACGAAGCCGTACAGCCAGGATCTTGTCTTTCTCTCTCTTTGCTCGGTGGACTGCATGTGTTAGAAAAAGATAGCAATAGGATCTGAAACCACTTGACAGCCCCTAAATCGACCATTCCATTTTCCAACATGTGAGTTTAAATGAGCTAAGAGAGAGAAAGACAATATCCTGCCTACGGCTACGACGTCAGAGAGGAACAAGACTCAAGATTAAAACACTGGAATTCGAGATCAAAAGAAATGTAATTTCACAGCTGACACTCTTAGATCACAGGTTTTGAGGTGATTCTTCAGAGTTAGTGCCGATTCCTGCCACCAGAGCGCTACCGTTCGATCGATGTCAAATTACATCAGGCCGAAGGTATAATTTATATAATTTTTTTTTTTTTTTTTTTTTTTAAAAAAAAAGGAGTGTTAGTTACTTGATACATCTGTAGAACATCTCTCCAAAATGTCTTGTCAATTACTTCAAAACTAAAGCTAGAAGTACCAAACAATGGAATATCGCGAAAAGATTCTTGTATCGAAATGCGATATTTCATTTTTTGGTCCCTACTTTCGGCCTTATTTTTGGAAGTTAATAGCGAGACATTTTGCAGAGACGTTCTTCAGATGATTATCTCGTGACTGACTCTCCCTTTTTTTTTCTTAAATATACTTAAATTATTTTCGGCCTGTGATTTGACATCAATCGAACAATGGCACTCTAGTGGTAGAAATCGGCACTAAACGCTGAAGAATCTCCTTGACAGTTCCAATTCAATAACATATCAATAGGTACTAAAACTGTTGACAGCTCACAACTTGAACTTTTCACGACTAGAAAAATCATATAATTCAGTCTACTGTGTGCGGAGACGGGAGATGCTCAAGGTTGGGAAAATTCGAGTTTGACCATCTCACGTCATATCAGAATCAGAATGAGCATCGCTGCGGCCGGCACAAGTTAATTGATTCCTCTCGACCTCAACTCTGGGAAAAATCAAAGTCTATATCAATGTTGCCAGATTTTACGATCAAAACCGTAAATATTTTACACTGATTATAAGAATGTACGGCCAGAAGCCGTGCATCCGGCAACAGTAGCGGCCCGTGAGATTTGGCAACCATGCATTTTTCCCACTTAAACTTAGGTAAAAAATCGATTCAAGCGGAGGCTGGCAGCCTCCTCGAGTTTCGATTGTTTTCCATGTATTTAAGTGGGATAAAACCACTGTTGCCAAATCGCACGAGCCGCCACTGTCCGGCAACACTGAAATCAATCCGCACTCAACGTGCAGTAAGCACAATAGGCAAACTTAAAGACTCAGTTTTACTACATTGCTCATTTTTCAATTTTCCTCCACCCTACACTATCAAGATGTTACTAACCCTTAAACTATACCAGGTTCATCAGATCAGGGGCGTCATTTTAACTTTCTTTATAATCACCCTGTATATTAGACACAGATGCACTAAAACAGTGGCGTAGCCAGGGGGGGGGGTCCAGACCCCCTGGACCCCCCCCCATGACACCAAAATTTGTCCTAAAAAAAGGTCATTTTTTGCGTTTTCGGACAAATTTTACCAAATTAGTATCTTTGGACCCCCCCCCCCCCCTATGACAATTTTCGGACCCTGGATCCCCCCCCCCCCCTAGAAAATTCCTGGCTACGCCACTGCACTAAAATGTATAGTGAATAGGGTACATTTGCACCTTCCCCACAGTTCCCTAAAATAATGAAGCTATATCAGATTTCAAGTACTGGACTTTACAGTCATACAGTGAAAATAATGCTTATATTTAGGTATCTTTGGACGAATGTACTATCAACGATTTTAAGATTGTCGCGAGATTTTTTCGAGCTAAGTTGCGCCTTCAATGTGTCGGTTCGGCCACTCTTCGTACTCCTCACTCGACGCTGGCGAGGGGCTAGTGCGGGCGGAACGTGCGGAGTGGAGTGGGAGAGCCGTCGCATATCAGTCCCACACTCACACTCACACGCACAACTGTCGCGTTGGCTTTCACTCATTTTCGGCAAGGCACGGCACTTGTTATCTTCGCGTCGGCTTTCCTGCTTCTGAGTCTTCGTATTTCCTACGAGGTATTGAAGATTTGCGTCGGCCTTGACCGGTTGAATAGACCCTTACATTTTTGCATCATTTTTAATTCCATCTCACCTGCTCGCACTGATTGTGAGTTTCGAATCTGACGTGGCGCTTGCGGCCAATTTACCCCCTGCTTGCCGTTTCAAAGGAACAATTTCCAACTGACCAACGCCCGCACTCCAATTTCCACTCATCAAAACAGTTGAATTGGTTTGTTATGCTGATGATTTATTTTTGTCAGCATCGGATGATGGGTGAGGAGAGGAGAGGGCTAATCATTCGATGGACACACTTGTATGACTTGAGTCGAGTTCCATCCAGTAGCAGTCCGTCGAAGAGGCAGGGGGAAAAGCTTTAAGGGCTCAGCCCCCCCCCCCCCCCGGCCCCGCGCCCCGAAACTCAATCGTAGAAGGGCTAAAAAAAGGGGAAAAAAAAGGTAAAAAAAGAAAAAGAGAAAGCAAAAATTCGCAAAATGTCTTTCCAGATAAAGAAAGTAGAGAGTCTCAGCTTTTTTTTATACAATGGAAAGTCGAGTATTTTTGAGTACATCATGCGAAAATTTCATTTGAATCTATTGATGCTTACTATTTTTTTTGCATTTCCGAGATGCGCAGAAATAATAGATCAATTATGCCGTTCTTGCTTATGATCTCAACCTTTTAAATCGCAAAAATTCGCAGAATGTCTTTCCAGATAAAAAAGTAGAGAGTCTCAGCTTTCTTTTGATACAGTGGAAAGTCGAGTATTTTTGAGTATATCATGCGAAAATTTCATTTTAATCTAAGTATAGATGTTTATACGTTTTTTTTTTCATAGTGCGTTTTTGAGAAGCGCAGAACAAACACGTCGCAACCGTGCCTTCTATTTTATCATCACAACTTATAAAATCGCAAAAATTCGCAGAATGTCTTTCCAGATAATGAAAGTAGAGAGTCTCAGCTTTCTTTTGTTATAAAGGAAAGTCGCGTATTTTTGAGCATTTCATGCGAAAATTCATTTGAACCTATTGATGTGTTCTGTTTTTCCCCCGCGTGCATTTCTGAGATTTGCAGATCAATCAATTATGCCGTTTTTTTTATGATCTCAAACTTTTAGATCGCCAAAATTCGCAGAATGTCTTTCCAGATAATGAAAGTAGAGAGTCTCAGCTTTCTTTTGATACAAAGGAAAGTCGAGTGTTTTTGAGTATTTCATGCGAAAATTCATTTGAACCTATTGATGTGTTCTGTTTTTCCCCCGTGCATTCTGAGATTTGCAGATCAATCAACTATGCCGTTCTTTTTTATGATCTCAAACTTTTAGATCGCCAAAATTCGCAGAATGTCTTTCCAGATAATGAAAGTAGAGAGTCTCAGCTTTCTTTTGATACAAAGGAAAGTCGAGTGTTTTTGAGTATTTCATGCGAAAATTCATTTGAACCTATTGATGTGTTCTGTTTTTCCCCCGTGCATTCTGAGATTTGCAGATCAATCAACTATGCCGTTCTTTTTTATGATCTCAACCTTTTAAATCGCAAAAATTCGCAGAGTGTCTTCCCAGATAAAGAAAGTAGAGAGTCTCAGCTTTTTTTTGATACAATGGAAAGTCGAGTATGCGAAAATTTCATTTGAATCTATAGATGTTTATACGTCCCCCCCCCGTGTGTTTCTGAGATTCGCCGGCTGATGTATGATTCGTGTCCACTATATTTGATGAATTTGAGGACCCAAATACCCTTTAAAAGGTGCTTTATGGTCATATATGATGCTATTTTCTTGCTCCTTGTACTTCTAATTTGTCAATCTCACAATCAGACCTTCTTTCAATGATCTGCCAATATACTTTTTGGAGGTTTTCGGGCGCTAGATTGCCGAAATTACTCACTATGTGCAACGGACGAAATTACAATTTTTGCTAAAAAAATTTTGCTCTTTGTTTACTGCGACATATATCTAGTTTATCCAAGGTACGCACTGTCCGTCGAGAATGCTTAACAGATGCCAACCTTGCTACCGGTAGCCGAAGAAGGAGCGACATACAGCGGGTGGGAAAACGCACGCACACCCCCACCCACTTTTTTACTGTTTGATATTTTGAGACGTGGTTTTCGGCATTCTTTCTCACGTCGAACGGCTACTGGGCTACTCGTCTGGGGCTATTTTGCATGCCACCCTCTAACATGAAGCTTTTTCTGTTTTTTTTTTTTACTCTATGAGTTGAATGTGGTTCGTCTAGCAATCCGATTTGAAAAACCAGGCTGTATCGAAATTCTCAAGGTTCCGTCTTTGTTTGCCTTTTTAAACTAAGGTCTTTATCTATTGTCAGTGCCATTTTTAGAGGAGAAACTCTTTAAGTCCGTTTCCCGCCAAACAAAAAAAAAAAAAAAGAAGAAACGAAACGAAACGATACTTGTGCTACTTTTAAATAAATCGACATATGCGAAAGAACTCAAGCGGACTTTTAAGCGGACTGGAAGCGTTATCCCCGGTAAAAATGTTCTAATGTTCGAACAGTACGCTCAGTGGCGTCGCGTGCAATTCGGCAACAATGTATTCTATCCATTTAAACTCATGTAAAATATCGAATTCAGGGTGTTTACAGTGCACAAGGAAAATTCGATATATTTAATGAGTTTAAATGGAGCAGTTGCATTGTTGCCAGATGGCAGGCGACGCCACTGTTTCCACTTATCTTCATCCCTTCTTTATATAAATGTTGGGGGGGGGGGCGGCTTAAGGTGTGATAAAAGAAACATGCGAACCATGCTGAAAAACACGGGGGAAAAAAGACATAAAAAATTGGTGACGACATTTCGGCTCAAATCGCAGCCATTTTCAAAGCAAAATGTAAAAAAAAAAAAAAAAAAAAAAAAAAAAAAAAAAAAAAATTATTTCAAAATATTTGTTTGCGTGTTTTACAGCATTCTCCGGTTCACCTGTTTCTTTTGCGTCAAGTCGTCGCTGCATTATTTTCACCTAGTTAATATGGTAAAACTACCTTATATTCCCTTTTTAGCCCTTCTACGATTGAGTTTCGGGCCGGGGGGGGGGGGCTGAGCCCTTAAAGCTTTTCCCCCTGCCTCTTCGACGGACTGCTACTGGATGGAACTCGACTCAAGTCATACAAGTGTGTCCATCGAATGATTAGCCCCTCTCCTCTCCTCACCCATCATCCGATGCTGACAAAAATAAATCATCAGCATAACAAACCAATTCAACTGTTTTGATGAGTGGAAATTGGAGTGCGGGCGTTGGTCAGTTGGAAATTGTTCCTTTGAAACGGCAGGGGGTAAATTGGCCGCAAGCGCCACGTCAGATTCGAAACTCACAATCAGTGCGAGCAGGTGAGATGGAATTAAAAATGATGCAAAAATGTAAGGGTCTATTCAACCGGTCAAGGCCGACGCAAATCTTCAATACCTCGTAGGAAATACGAAGACTCAGAAGCAGGAAAGCCGACGCGAAGATAACAAGTGCCGTGCCTTGCCGAAAATGAGTGAAAGCCAACGCGACAGTTGTGCGTGTGAGTGTGAGTGTGGGACTGATATGCGACGGCTCTCCCACTCCACTCCGCACGTTCCGCCCGCACTAGCCCCTCGCCAGCGTCGAGTGAGGAGTACGAAGAGTGGCCGAACCGACACATTGAAGGCGCAACTTAGCTCGAAAAAATCTCGCGACAATCTTAAAATCGTTGATAGTACCTAGTACGGCCATAAATACCAGAGCTGCCGTTTTGCGTATAATCAATGTTATTTTTCAATCCACCGATGATTCCACCGGTTGAGAAAGAATTACACGGTTCAGCTCAGTGTATGACTGTAATGCACGAAAATACTCTGATCTGTATAATCTTTCCTTAATCGGTGGAAACTCCGTTCATTAATTAAAATATCCGCAAGTTTTTTAAAGTCATCGACGACTCCACCGGTTGAGAAAAGATTACAGATGCGAGTATTTTAGTTCATTACAGTAATACACTGAACTGAACTGTGTAATCTTTTCTCAACCGGTGGAATCATCGGTGGATTGAAAAATAGCATTGATTATACGCAAAACGGCAGCCCTGATAAAAACCTACTGTTAC
>VMOF01000182.1:0-10908 GCA_011764245.1 Trialeurodes vaporariorum
GTTTTTTAGAACCCAAATGTAACTTTTCTGACATTTTTTTTTTTTCCTCGAGCCAGCACTATACCTCACCATTGTCGAATAACGGGTTCTTGGTGCGGTTTGAAATTTTGACGCTAAAATTCCGTGTTTTATTTTGCCTTAAAAAGATGTGTTAATCTTTTTTTCAACAAACGCCGATACAATAGTCATTTTCACCATTGCATGGAGATAATTTTCTACCTATAGTTTTTTAAAATCATGCAAATATAGATGTATGTAGTGATGGTTCTTGTTCAAATTTAACATTTGAAGGTTTAAAAAAATTAGAATACAGTTTCAACAGGCTCTTTAATCGTATTTAATGTGAACTTTGAGCTAGTAGTGTTTATTACAACTTGGAAAAACCACCTCAATGATTTTTAGCTGCGAGAAACTGCGGATACGAGAAATAATCGTGTAATAACACGACGCGGCGCTCATTGGTGCGAGCCAATGGTTGAGGGTAGGACACGAAATACATTACTGAAAATAAAAATGCGATTGTTTCTACAGTCGAAAAACACATTATATAGGGTGATTCTTGTGGGAAACACACAAAAAAAAATAGAAAAAAATAAAAAAAATTTAAAAAAAATAAAAAAAAAAAAAAAAAAAAAAATAAAAGAATAAAAAAAAAAAAAAAAAATGATAAGTTAAAAGGATGTCGGTTTTAAAGAAAAATAGCCAAAACAACTCGAAAAAACAAAGATAGGAGCGCGAAACCAGCCATGTCCGGGCACAAGGACGTTTTCGTCCAGTGTGGGGCGTGGGGCGTTTCTTGCTGATTTTGGCCGTGAAAATGCTGTATGCAAAAATTTGAGGGGGGTCGTGGGGGTTTTTCTTGATTTTTCTCACTTGTCCTGGCCAAATTATGTGAAAACATGCTTTCGGATTCATTGAACCCAAAAACTATTAGCATTACTCAAAAGTTCGTAAAAAAGTATGCATTTTTAGTCCTTCCTAGTTTTTCCAATTTGTAAACCATTTCCTAGAAAATCGTCCCTGAAGTTGCAGAGGTCTGCCAATAATTGCCTTTTCTTTGATTCTGTCAAGTCTTGGCCGACTTCTCCAACTTCAGGATGATTTTCTCGGAAATGGTTTACGAATTGGAAGAACTTGTAGGGACTAAAAATGCATACTTTTTTACGAACTTTTGAGTAATGCTAATTGTTTTTGGGTTCAATGAATCTGAAAGCATGTTTTCACATAATTTGGCCCAAAAAATTGAGAAAAATCAAGAAAAACCGGCAAGAACGCCTAAAACCACACCAGAATACCTATTTACGAGCATGAAGAAAAATTTACAAGGGAGTTATGACAATTTTTCAATTTGTTTTTCGGAAACTTTGCAACACTGTAACTCGAAAATACTGCAATTTTGGACCCATGTTTACAGGAAATAAAAGTCTTATTTTGATCCGTAAAATCCGCCCCTGACATATTCGGGAACAGTTTTTCAACACCCTGTATAATAGAGACCACGCACTATCTATCATGCCCATGTTTCTGCGCTGTGGCAACTTTTTTTTTCAGAGTCTCAACAGAACACCAAAAATGGCACCGAAATTGCATCAGTCAACGTAAGTTCCATGTTAGATGGTGCTCCTCCATGCTCCCTGTATTAATTCCTGTTGAGTTCCAATAAATAAGTCAGCCACCACTCACACGGTTTGTGCGTGGTCTCTATAAGAGCCAAGTGCTGTTTATTTCCATGTAATTTGAAAAGCAGACATCACAGAATGCTGCAAGTTATGTGTCAATTTCTTTCTCATGCAAATCCTTCCAAAGATACAGTTATGTCGATTTCTGTGTCCAGACAGCCACTCTAAAACACTTACACTTTTGTTTATAACCAATTTCAAATGCATTTGTTGCAATTTTTTTTTTTTTTTTATGTAAGTAAAGGTTTAAAACTATGAGGCTAGTAAACCGAGCCTGTGTGGAAAACGTCCACACGAGATTTCCACTGCTGCCTCAACATAACGTCCCACTTATTGTTAGTTCCTCGCTTTCGAATCACGCGGCACCGAGTATCATACTTGCCTCTCATTGGTCAGCCTTTGTTCGAGTACCTCGTATACAGTAATCTCTTGTTTACAACATCGTGTGAAGACCCTAACCTCACCAAAATTAAAAATAGTAACGTAACATAACACTCACCGCTCTTTAAGTGCATCGAGCTTTTGCAAGGCATTATTTTTTTTTACTTTTATTCTCGGTCCATTGTAATTATTAGAATGAAACTTATGTTTCGGTGAATTATTTTCTGTCCCGTCGATTTCAGCTGCGGTGATTCGTGTGCTACTGGACATAGCCCTACAGCACTACGTACCCAGCCCCAGCGTAACGCACTGCTGTCCAAAGCTCCCTCATCAGGGATCTTGTGTATTTACATTCGGTACAATAGGATTAGGTACCTGGCATAGTTATTAATTGTTTGCTTCGCGAATACGTTTCCAAGCTAAGAAATCTATTTCCCCATGAGTGTTCCTTCGAATTGTTGTTAAAAGTGGCAGTGCTCCAATTACCTCAAGTTTCTATTACTTTATATCATATATATGTGGCTTCGATAGCTCAAACTGAAAAGCTAAATCGCGACTGTTTTACCATAGCTTGGTTTAACACTTTTTTTCCCCGGTGGTTTTGATTGAGACACCATGATTGCCTTTCGGCAGACCTGGTATCATTAACTCATAGCAACCGACTTTCCTGCGACTCGGTGAATCATCTGTTTCTTTTGTTATTCACTGTCTACTGGTGAGTACCCATCTCTGAAAGTTTTAACAGTTTATAATTAATGCTGAGGTGGCTTAAATCAGGGCATTTAGACGGTTTGCCCTGAAAAGATACTTGCCTACGCCAATCAATCCTAGTTGTGGGGCTGTGAAATACTTTCTCTGGATACAAAGCCCCTCCTCTATTTAGAGTTTACCTTGTTATCAGCTGATTGGGCACCAATACTGGCTTTGGGGATCAAACTCTTTTGTGGGGCTGTGAAACACTAGACTCACCACCAAGTGTCGCGTGGCCCCACGAAACAGTCTTTCTCAATCAAGTGTCGCAAAGCCCCACAGAACCTGATAAGGAACGACTAACCTTTATTAAAGAATGACTAACCATTATCAGTTCATGAATTGATTACTCACTGGTGCTTACCTCTAATAACTCGATGAATTGATTACTCATGCTAGCTCACCTCTAATCACTTGATAACAAGATAACTTATTTCGACTCAGGTCTGACCAAGTGTCGCGTGGCCCCACGAAACAGTCTTTCCCAATCAAGTGTTGCAATGCCCCACAGAACCCTGATATTGACAAATCTTTATCAGTTCTAGCTTTGATTACTCACACGAGCTCACCTCCAATCACTTAATGATAAGAGTCCTTCTTTCAAAAGTTTCTGGACTAGAGGACAACTTTTGTTGGACGGCTGTGGGGCCGTGCGACACTTGAAAATGTATGAAAACCAAGTGTCGCAACGCCCCACAATCTTCTCGATTAAAATCCTAATTTTAGCTGTTTCGTGGGGCCACGCGACACTTGGTCAGATGGTGGAAAAATTAATATTTTACTTGTCGCACGGCCCCACAGAAATCTTTAAAAATCTGTGGGGCTCTGCGACACTTGTAAGGCACTTTTTTTAAGACAAAATTCAAGTGTCGCGTGGCCCCACGCACTATGGGGGAGTGCGACACTTTTTGGAAAGGTTGTTGCGTGGCCCCATGAACTGTGGGGCTCTGCGACGTAATCCACATAACCTAAACCTCCAGTGAGGTTGTCAAAGTTGGCAATCCTTGGATGATCACGGTTCATACATTAAGATTCCTCGATATTTTGCCACCATCTTGGATTTCAATAAACGCCTCTTGTGAGTTTAATATTGTATTTCATGACTTTATGATGCCACCAATGGACTTTTCAGGCGATTTTACATCGGATTTTACACTTGTTGTCGCTGTAGCAAAAGTTTGCAACAGACCCATTCTGCGCAATACCTCATTTGACTAAATGTAACATTTTTAAATTTCCCGCCACATTTGACAACACTGATCACACAGCATGCACGTACCGCATCGTTGGGCTCCTGTAGTTTGTATAAAATGAATACCCCGGAGATTGAATAACCCTTTTTACCTCGTCCGGAACTTTATTTTATTTTCATACAAAATAAAGCCTATAATATAGATACCTTTTTATTGATTGAGAATCTCTCGTGCGGAGAAAGTAGGATGCAAATCAAAATTCTCCTCCACGTGGGTTGACCCAGCACGAGAAGTCTTCAAGACGTCATTTTCCACGCACAATCACAAACCAAACTCGAGCCCCCCCCCCCCCCACCCCGTCAATTGCGCCACAACTCGTCATATGAAGGAGGGGTAGTCAAAAATATGACTTCTTTGTTGCTTTCTTTTTATTTTTATTTTTTTGCTTTCACCGTATACCAACTTTCACGTACATAAAAGGCCAGTGAATTATGATAGAAACAGATACACAACGCTGAGAAAAATGCCCTGTTGCCGTAACAAGCCGTTTGTTTAAGGTGATTCTTTAGCATTTAGTGCCGATTCTGCCACCAGAGCGCTACCGTTCGATTAATGTCAAATTACAGGCCGAAAGTAATTTATATTTAAGAAAACGGAGTGTCAATTACTAGATAATCATCCGAAGAACAAGTCTGCAAAATATCTCGCCAATAACTTCAAAAATAAAGCTGAAAGTACCAAAAAGTGGAATATCGCAAATCGATTCTTGTATCAAAATGCGACATTCCATTTGTTGGTACTTTCAGCCTTATTTTTGAAGCTATAGACGATATATTTTGCAAAGACGGTTTTCAGATGATTATCTAGTAACTGCGACACTTTGTCTTCTTAAATATAAATTACTTTCGGCCTGTAATTTGACATTAATCGAACGGTAGCGCTCTGGTGGCAGAAATCGGCACTGAACGCTGAAGAATCGCCTTCTTAATACTTATACTTTACCGGAAACAGTTGCTGTGACCGAAATTCTAGTCACTGTCACCGGTCTCACAGTTACTTTAAAAAGAAGTCTGTTTAACACTTTCCTAAATGGAATTCAGGTTGAATTAACGGTCAAATTTTCCTCAGTGAAGAGGACTATGAGCATCAGTTAACATAGAGGGAGGGGAAGGCGGAGGGGGTCGAAAATTCTCCGGAATATACTTTTCGTATATTTATCAAAAATCAAGGGGAGAGGTTATAAAGAGGGCTGACTCCCAAAACCAACCCCCGATGGTCGCGCTGATACAGTAATAACTATCAACTCGACAGTAATGCGCACTGGATTTTCTGGCTGGCTACAAGTGTGTGCCATGTGCCATCCCTGGTAAAAATGTTCCATTGTAATTATGACCACTTTTCCAAGAAAATTGGTTTCCTATAAGAAATTACATAAATTGTCATGGAAATAATTTGTGTAAATTCCATGAAAGTCGACGTGGTTTGTATGGAAATTGATGAAGTTTCCATATAAATTGGTGTATAGTTCTGATAGAAATCTATTTCCGCGGAAATTTGGCCAAGGAACATTTTTACCACGGATATCGCAGGAAAATCACTGCAATATATATTGGATGATTTCGCCGTCCTAATTTCATAGAGAGGTGCTATTCAATGAGCTATAACTTAAGAGTGGCACATCAAGGAACTTTCCGCTGGTTCATTGTTGTTACCTAGGGCGCCGCCATCTTGCCGTAAAAATCGATTTTGAGGTTAAGTTTTGCAGGTTAATTGTTTCCGGTCGTTTCGTAAACAAACTCGGGCATCGCCGGAAACGGCCTTCAAAATTTAACCTCAAACCTTGGAATCTGTCGTCCAAATTCCCGCCAAATTCCGAACGACCTGCAAAATTTAACCTCAAACCTTGGAATCTGCCGTCCAAATTCTGCTTTTTCCCGGGATTCCTTCTACCCTGTGTGGCACAAGGTGGACTAGCCCGCTGCCACTCTAAAGTTATAGCTCATTGGTGCTATTAAAGAAATCGTTTCAATTTAGTTAGGTTAGGTTATGTCAAGTTACGCTGGGTTATTTTTTGAGAGAGGAGAAAGATTAAGGGCTTTCATTTTTTACTTTCTCACTACCTACTAACAAAGTTAGAAGTAGAGAAAGTATTCCAACGGCGTAGAGATTTTCGAGGTATTTTGTTTCGATACTTGGCCCACTACGACTAAGTGAATCAAAAGAATTGGCTCTCATCAGTCATCATGCCTAATACTATCCTAAATAATATTCATCAATTAAGTTTCAATATTATTTAACCATATGTTGCTTGGAGGTGTAAATGTACAGTCAAGGACAAAAAGATTGTCAGACGACTCCTTGAGGTAGGCCACCTGCAATGCTTAAATCCATTGAGATGAGTATTGTGGGTGGCCTACATCCAGGAGTCGTCTGACGTTCTTTTTGTCCCCGACTGTACAAACTTGCTGTGGCGTCCGTCTGTCCGTCTTGCTGTCTGTCTCTAGTCATAAAACGTTAAACCCAGCAAAACTTTTGGACTATTGATCCATATGCATCCAACTTTTGCAGAGATGTTGCTTTTAACGTTCTCCAGGGGTACTTTTTTTTTTTGTTTGTTTTTTTGAAATTTTAATTTTTAGGTTAGTAATGGATGAAAAGTGGTTCCCATTAAAATCAATGGGAAAATGGGTAAAATAAAGGAAAAATTCTAATATCTATTTCAAAACTGGTTCTTTGTATCTGGATAAAAATATCTAAGGGCCCGTCTGGGGGTCCCCCCAGGATATTAAAGGAAGGTTTGGGGGTCTCCCCCAGATTAAATTTGATAAGAAAAAGTGTTTGTAGGGTATTTCCTACAGTTTATTTATTTTTTTCATTTCCAATGTACTGTACTGTTTAGTGTTTAAGATCTAACTACACATGCAGAAAAAAATTCACGGGTACGGCACCTGTAAAGCACTATAGTAGCTGTCCTTTCACGGGGGTACGTGAGTATTTACGCCAAAGGTTAGATTAGTTATGGATGAAAAATGGTTCCCATTAATAATCAATGGGAAAATGGTTCAAAAAAGAGAAACATTTTAATATTTCAAATTGGATCTTTGGATTTGGATAAAAATGTCAAAGGGGGTCTAGGGGTCTCCTCCCGGACGTTAACGCAGATTAAATTTGATGTGAGAAAGTGTTCCTGGGGTATTCCATACAGTTTATTTTTACTTTGTATATGGAGTGTGTTCGCCTCCTCGCAAGTCACAACATATACTAGAGAGAAGTGTGTGTTTGATGTGTACGTGAATACATGTGTGTGTGAGGGAGAGAGTATGTGTGGTGCGAATGGCTTTAATTGAATATAACCAAGACCGGTCGCGTTTTAAAGCTGCGGTATAAGTGACAACGAGAGCGCGGAGTTCGTTCGCGGGCTAAAAGCCGCGATTATTGAACCGAGGAAACTTCATAAATTGAGTCACTAGGTGATCGGGACAGCCATAGTCAGAAAGGCGCGTGACGTCACACCCCTTACCCTTTTGCTCCATTCACCCCCTTATCATCGCGACGCCTGGCGGATTTTACGTTATGCAACCCTCTCGACACGACGTCTCATTTGCTTTACATCCACTTTGCCTAATTCTCCGCCTCTTTCACATGGGCGGTTTTTGGGGATCGAATTAATGGGAAGGGGGGGGGGGGGGCTCGAAAAATATTTTTTTTTTCTTTCTTTTCTGATGTCATCATGCATCAATTTCCAATCGATGGCTTTTCTTCATCGCTTGTTGCCATGTTTCATAAGTATGGTATGGGACGAATTTTGATTAATTGCTTTTCTTGTGGGAGGAACTTTCAAAAAAAATTCTGATTGAAATTACGGAGCGTAGGAAGAAGTTGGGGTAAAAAGAAATTCCTTTTAAAATAATAAGAATTCTAATTGATTCAACCAGAATTATCATTGGTCAATTAAACGTTTTGATGATTCAGAAGAATCACGAGAAAGAATCGTTTGATCAATAAGAATTCTGGTTGAATCAATAAGAATTCTTATTATTTTAAAGGGAATTTCTTTTTACCCCAATTGCTTCCTACGTTCCGTAATTTCAATCAGAAATTTAGTCTTCGTGTTGATTTCTTGCTTTTTATGAGATTCAGTTCTTTATAAGCTATCGTCTCCGCAGTGGTGGCTTGTGCTGTATGGCAAGGATGCCTTCACTCCATTTGGTTCTATGTTTAACACTCGATTGCTGGTAAAGCGCTCCTTCACTTTCGAATCGATTGTTTTACATACAATCAAATGGAGGGATACATTGTTGCAAAATAGCACGAGCCGCCACTGCTGCTCAAGGGGCCGATCATTTACATCATAGGTAAACCGATCGTTCAGACTGTATATGATGAGTAATGCTATATTGGTCTAAAATTTTAAATCTTCGTTGTTGCTATGGTAACCATCGTTGAAATTCCCGTTTTTTAAAGCCATTCAATGATTAGCCTTTAAACAACGGACAATTTAATGATGGATACCATAGCGAAAGCCAAGTTTTACAGTTTTAGATCAATCATCACTCAAGACAGTCTTAAAGACAGAGCCAGAAATTAGAACGTTTTCTCATCAATTTATCATTTGTCAAACTTCCAATATCTAATTTAAGCACAGAGAGCACTTTTAATAAATAGTTTGTTTTTAGCAATGCCATTAAAATGTTTTAAATTCAGCTTAAAAGGTCGTAAACGATGGTTTTTGATTACTTTTTTTCACTGATTTTTTGCCCTCTGACCAAAACCATAAAAAAACCATAAAAACCATAAAACAATTTTTTGACCATCGTGCACCCTCTACCCATAGCTGCCCAATGCAATGGCGCTCAGCTTGTATTGTATGTATTATTTTCGCTTCTAAACACTGAGAAAAGGTTCCTGTTGTAGTAACAAGAACTTCTGTTTAATACTTTCCTAACCGGAACTCCAGTAGCTGATGTAACCGCAGAATTTCAATTACAGTAACCGGAATTCCGACGAGGAAATTAGTAAACAGAAATTCTTAATAACAAGAATTTCTGTTTAATACTTTCCTAACCGAAATTCCAGTAGCTGATGTAACCGCAGAATTTCAATTACAGTAACCGGAATTCCGACGAGGAAATTAGTAAACAGAAATTCTTGTTATTACGGCAACAGGAAATTTTTCAAGTGAACAAATTTCGGTCAGGTCCCAATGCGCGTTTACAGTTATGTATACTATATCGACAAATTAAATAAAATGCCAGTTGACATATTCCTTAGATTTTTTTTTTCAGATAGGCAACCTTCAATACTTATCACATTGAATTTAAGTATTGCTGGTTGCCTACCTGAGCCAAAATCTAAGGAGTCGATTAACACTATTTAATTCACGGACTGTACCTTGAAAGAGGCGTAATGAAAATGGCAAAGGTGAGGATTCGTTTCACCTATGTGAAAATTGGCTCCAAGAAAGGAAAAGAAAAGAAACATCTATTTACGAACAAAAAATCTGAAAACCGCGTATTTTCATTTTATTAAATGATTTTTCTACGCATGACGAACTTCACGTACGATGCAAGATTTTTAAAACATTATTCTTATTTGTGTTTTAAACTCCTACTTAGTTTATTTGTTTTTTTTTTTTTTTTTTTTTTTTTTTTTTTTTACTCAAGTCTTCTGTGTCGCATAATTTTTTTCTGCTTTTTGAAAGGTGTTCTCCCAAAAGTAGAGCGTCCTATTTTTTCTCATACCTGTTCAAACTAAGCGTGAAACTTCAAATCCAAAATGTACCTTTGATTAAATCCATCATCGCAACTGCGACGTTTCCCACCCCGAAACTGGAAATAAGAGAGCCAAAAAAAAAGTAGGCGGTTTTGCCTCAAGCCTCAATATACAATCAACCCGAAAAGAAGGGAAAGATAAACATATAAATGGATGAAAGAATAAATAAGCAAATGGGTTTGCGAGTGAGTTTGCAGAGTCACCTGCAGGGTATATGTTTATACAACAGCGCAGGCAGGAGGATATACAATATACAATATACATATATACATTATACAGAGGGGGGAGAGAGTATGTGTGTGCGTGGGTTGAAAAATGATGGCATGAGAATAAATTATTTCGACTGGAAAAGTTGCAACGAGTGAAGTTCGGGGGCTTGAAAAATTAATTTTAAACTATGTGCTCGTTGCTCGTGAAACTTTATGTAAGTTGCAGAGCTTGCGATGAAAATGTTCGAATGATCAAAGCGGTGTTTTACGCAGTGCTGCCGTGCATGTATATTGAATGGAAATTTTACCACTCCACCGCAATGATTCCACCGGTTGAGAAAAGATTACACAGTTAAATTCAGTTCATGACGGTAATGCGCGAAAATACTCGCATCTGTAATTTTTCTCAATCATTGTATAATCGCCGTTAAATTATTAAAATATCTGCAAGTTTTTTAAAGTCATCGTCAAATGCTTTAAGGTCTGGAATATTACTTTGCAAATGGGACAAATTTGACATTCTCAAATTTGGTATTCATTTTTTTCATAAGCTTCCTATCAATATTCAAAAGGCTAATTCATTCCAAATATTCAAAAGAGACTGCAAATTATACCTCATACAGAGATGTTTATACTCCATTGATAACCTTTAAAATTTTAAATTTCGATAACTTTGTAACCTTGATAAGTAAATGAAATGTAATGCACCATGACACTATTCCATGTTCTACTTATCTGAATTATGAATAAAGACAATATTATTATTATTTTCGACAACTCCACCGGTATAAAAAAGATTACAGATGCGAGTATTTTCGTTTATTACAGTTATGCACTGTACTGAACTGTGTAATCTTTTCTCACAATCGGTAAAAATCATCGGTGGATTGAAAAATGCCACTAAATATACACGGAACGGCAGCT
>VMOF01000183.1:0-10864 GCA_011764245.1 Trialeurodes vaporariorum
GGTCGCCGACTCATTGTGTGCTCGGATTTAATCTAGTCCCCTTTGCACCTGACAGTAAAAACATTCACATTAATTGGGAGCTCTCGCTAGGTCCCGACTCTTCAAGTCATCCCGCATGCGCGGAAGCCGACCCACTCTCGGGCTCGGATTATTAAAAGTCCAACTAAAAACAGATTGCCTGTTCCCCGCACAGCGCGGTCGCCGACCGTCGCACACGGGTCCACGGTCGTGGTAGAATTACTAAATTTCTAAGGTCCTCCGGTAGCTATTATTCATCAAAGCCCCTCCAGGGTCTAAGCGGTTTGATCCATTTTTTGGGACTGGTATTATGGTTGCAACTCTCCATTCTTCAGGGAAAAATCCACTTGTCCAAAAGGAATTGAAAAAATCAAGTAAATTATTTATCATACAATCTGGTAGATTTTTGAGCATTAGGTTGTGCATTCGATCTCGTCCAGGAGCTGATTTTTTCAATTTTTTTAAAGTTTCTAGAAGTTCTTTTTTTATGAAATGCTCATTGTAAATCTCCGAATTATTGGAAGAAAAATCAATTTTCTTAGTTTCCTCTTTTATTTTGTGAGAGAGGAACTTAGGGGAGTAATTATTGTCACTCGCACAGTACTGAAAGTTTTGGGCTAGTAGATTTGAGATTTTTTTTGGATCGGAAATCACTTCTTTATTCTTAACAAGGTTAGGAATATCACTTAATGAGTTTTGTCCAGAAATTCTTCGGATATTTTTCCATATAACCGCTGGTGGAGTATTCGCGTTAAAGTTGCTGACAAATTGATTCCATGCGTTTGTTTTTGCATCCCTAATGTATCTTTCAGCAACAGCCCTTTGTTTTTTGAATTCTATTAGGTTTTGGATTGATGGGTTTTTTTTATATATTTTAAAGGCTTTTACTCTCGCTGAGATGGCAAGGCGGCAATTTTCATTCCACCACGGGACTGGTGGATGTTTATGCTGGCACCGAGTGGTCTGAGGAATGGATTTTGTTGCGGCTTCAATGATGGTTTTATGGATTATTTGGAAACTTTTTTGAGGATCTTGAGGGAGTTGCTCGTGAATTCGGCATAAATGTTTGAAAAGAGGCCAGTCAGCTTTATCTATTTGCCACTTTATTTCACCGGAAGTATGATTTTTGTCACTCGCCAGAGTGATTATTATAGGAAAATGATCGCTTGAGCATAGGTCCGGATGAACAAACCATTTCAATTGAGGGATTAATATCGGGCTACAAATCGTCAAATCTATAGTTGAGAAAGATTGAGTACTTTGAGAGAAATGTGTATAATCTTGACCATTCAGGAGCGACAGATTTTTATCAAACAGTAATTTTTCGATTAATTTGCCTTTCGTATTTGTTTTTTGTCCACCCCAAATAGGGTTGTGAGCGTTAAAGTCACCACAAATCAGGTACGGAGAAGGCAGCTGATTTATGACATGTTCAAATTGGTCAAAAGAGATCTTATCATTCGGTGGCATATAGATATTACAAAGGGTGATTTGGAGGTTATTTACAGTTATTTGGACAGCGACAGCTTGAAGGTCCGATTGAAGGTTTAGAAGGAGGGGTGAATGAGCACTCTTAACAAAAAGGGCCACGCCCCCACATGCCGCGAGACCATTGGGGTTGTCCTTCTTGAAAAGCGTGTAGTTTCTCACGGTAGGGCATTGAGATGGTTTGAGTTTGGGTCCTTGCAGCGCTATGGCCACTGGATTAAACTGTTTGATTAGTAACTTGATTTCTTCAAAATGGGCATAATACCCATTTATGTTCCATTGAAGAATGCTCATGGTGAATCTATACAACTTGAGGGGTCAGAATCTGAAACTGTGTCATCATCGGAGGAACTTATGCTCTCCCTCAGGGCACGTGCTAAACGATCTAATCTAGCTTTCGTGTTTTTTGGGAGAGGGCATAGGCTAGCCTCTTTGATAAATTTGCCAAATGTTTGAACATCATCAACTAAGGGCTCGATTAATTCAAGTGGCTTCTTCGAATTTTTGGTTTTTGAAAGGAGAGAAAGGATGTCAGTCGCACTTAAGTCTATTTTGAAATCAATCAGCGTGTTTTTCACTGCCTCTGAAAGTTTTTCTTCTTCTTCTTTGAGTTTCATTTTCTCCCTTTTTTCTTTCTTCGCCTCTTTGTTCCGGGGGATGATCTACAGGAGGAGATAAAGATCCGCGTTTTCTTTTTTGCTCACTTTTCTCCTCATCTGTGGTGGGAGGTGGGTCTTTAGTTCCAGGAGTGGTTTTTATATTTTGCTGTACTTCAATTTCTCCATCAATAATAGGATTTACATTAATTATATCCGCTTTACCTACGAGGGAAGCCTCAAAAGCTCCGGAGGGGGCAGTGTGACCCGGCCCCTTCGAAGGTTCAGAGGGCCCACTCGGATTTTTTTGTAATATTTCCACGGGTTGATTGGTTAAGTTTTCCAACTGATCATTTTTTGGGGCGTTGATATTTATATTTTTCAGCCTATTTTGAAGTTGGCTGGGACAGTTACGAGATATGTGGTCTTCCGACTGACATTTGAAGCACTTATTATTCTGCACTTCAGAGGATATAAATATTCTATGCTCCTCACCATCATAAAAAATTAAGATGGAGGAGGGCAAAGGGGTGGCTTGTTTTTCAATCAGGACTTGTCGCCTAAAGGATTTGATGTGAGCCAAAATTGGGTCCTTGAATCCAACAGAACTGAATGTAATTGGAGATGCAATTTTTACTAAGGATGAAAGTTCCCTCTCGATCATGGAGTTCGGAATGAAAGGCATAAGGTTCGATAAAATCAACTTTTCGGTGCGTAAAATCATCCGTCGAACTGAAACAAAGTGCGTTTTTATTTTTATACCCCCAATCTCGTCTACAAATTTGTCAACGCACTCTATGTTAGTAAAGAAGAAGCAAACCCGGTTTTGGGATATGCGAGACGCAAATTGAATTTCATTTGCGGGGACGAGTTCACGAACAGCCAGCACATAATCTAAGATACTTAGACCGTTAACTGATTCAAAAATCACTCCCAGCTCCTTATAATTTTTGGGCTGGAGAGGAGCGTCTTGTGATGTTATATTTGCAAAAGTTCTACCCGCAATATCAGGGTTGAGAGCGGGTAGGGAGGGAGGGTTCAAGGGAGACGGGCCTTTTAGTGGGGGTGGTGCGGATGCAGGTTGAGGGGGGCTGAGTTAGGATGAGAGCCACTTGTGGCAACACTGTAAGAAACAGATGGGGGGAGGGCAGGAGGGGCTGTTGGGCAGGTCACAGCGATGACTGAGGAAGGGGGCTGAACGGGGGTGGAACGGGTAGATTCACTGGAAGACGGTTCATTTGGAGGAGTCAGTTCAGGAGTTTGTTTCAAGGTATATGGAAGAACAGGTATGGACAGGAGGCGGAGCCTATCTCAGTGGGTGACGGCTACGTCACAGATGTTCTAGACGGTCGCGATAAAATTCGCCTACCGTTTCAAACTATCTCACTCACTCTCCCGTGATCCCCATCTCTCGCTACTGCAGTAGGTGACGGCTACGTCATCGTCAAAGCAAGCGTGTCGTCATCATTTGGCGGGAAAACTCGAAAGCCCCTTAAACCCCGCCTCCTGTCCATACCTGTTCTTCCATATACCTTGAGTTTGTTTAATAGACTCCTTTACATCTTTGTTGGCGAGCATGTTGGTATGAGGAACGTTTGACATACCTCGGTTCCGCAGTTTGGGTTGATTTAGAACGAGTGGTTTTGTTTTTGAATGTCTCGTCATTATGGACTGCAACTTACAAGGCGATGCAGCAATGAGGAGGGACAGTCAGGCTGGGCGAAGGATTTTACTGCCCAGATGTCATCAGCTCGTAAAAATTGCACCGGAGTGCGCACTTGACACAGCCGAGTTCACGGTTCGAGTTCGCACCCTCGAACTCTCGACGCAGTTAAACTTCACACTAATATTTCAATATGTACACTTAGAACAAAGGAGCACTGAACTTTTTAACAGATATTTACATCGGTTTTTGCACTTTCACCAAAATTTTTAGCAATTTTAAAACTAGGTAAAAAACGGCACATTTTGGTACAAGTTTCTCAAAAAAGGGACAACTTTTACCCACAATTAACTAGGATTCTGACGGAGCAAAGAAAAACACGTGTTGCTCGTGTGCTAGTATTAACTCAACTCCCAAGAAAGAAAGAAAGAAAGAAAGAAAGAAAGAAAGAAAGAAAGAAAGAAAGAAAGAAAGAAAGAAAGAAAGAAAGAAAAAAAAACTATTGATTTTTAGCCCCCCCCCCCACTTTTTGACCCCACGCGCCGCCCATGCATACAGGGACTCTACGGGCATACACTGAACTGAACTGTGTAATCTTTTCTCAACCGGTGGAATCATCGGTGAATTGAAAAATACTATTAATTATTATATACGCAAAAATGAAAAATACTATTAATTATTATATACGCAAAACGGCAGCTCTGCAAGTACATATGTATATTGTATCTGTCAACGGGCGACACGACACGATATTAGGTCGCCACTTTTTCTGGCGTTGCGCGCAACACAATTTTTAGAAAACGGTGATTTCGCGGTGTTTTGCATCAACGCTTTCATCTCTCCAGTGTTGTAGGAAACGCGTGACTTCTTGTCGGAAAACTGAAATCTTTTTGATAAAGGCTCCGAAACACAGAATCATGACTCCAATGCAAAGTCGTGTGCCGCGTGCACTACAAAATAAAAACGCGACTCTTTGCTGTTGCGACAATGGCTGCAAAAATTCACGTGCACTAAGAGGGTCTATGAAAAGGGTATTTCAAAGCTAGAAAAATATAAAATCCTCAAATATTCACTGGGGGATGGGGAGCTCTTTCTAGTGTTGAATCTTTTTAAAAGCACATGATGCGTTGGGAGCCGGGATAAGACTAATTTTTTTTTTGATGGACCTCGGCTAGAATATACAGGGTGTATTGTTCGTGCAGTCGCAGGCAAATCACAATCTTACGCAGTGGCGGGTCCACGGTGGGGGGCAGGGAGTCGAACCGACCGAAAAAAGGGTTCAGGTTCGGTTCGGGTTCAGGCAGTTTTTAGAATTTCGGTTCGCGGTTCGGTTCGGGTTCGCGCGAAATTTTGGTTCGGGTTCGGTTCGGTTCGGCAAACATTTAGGTTTTTGAACCGGTTCAAAGGCGGTTCGGCCAAATTTTAGGTTTATGAACCGTTTCAGAGGAATGAAATGACAAATTTTCTGTTTCGTCTTCAAATTTATTAATCGCGACGAATTCCTACTCTTCACCTCTTTCAGTTACGTCAGAGAAGCCATTCTGATGGAAACAAATTGGCCAGCTCGTTATATTTTCAGCGTGACTATTCCTCTTAAATTATAGCTCGCACAGTTTTCATTAACTTAAATCGCTTGATATTAAATATTAAAAAAAATAAAAAATAGGATGGGCCATTTTTGAATCTTGTTACTAAAATTGTTGAAGCCCCCTTACTTACTTTTTCTCAGAAAAATTATACATGCTTTTCGTTGCGTTGGAAACAGCTGCCGTCTATTCTAAAGTATTAAAAACGATTCTTTGAAATATCCTTTTTCCTACAAACAAAATCCTACAAAGACAATTTAGGACTGACTCAGGATTCTTTCGTTGCTCCTCGGCCATTGGAACTGTTCAAATTTTGAACCGTCTGTGAACCGGTTTTTTTGTCGGTTCACACTGTTTCAATTTTCGGTTCGGGTTCGGTTCGGGTTCAAGCCATTTTTAAAATTAAGGTTCACGGTTCGGTTCGGTTCGACATTTTTCAGCGGTTCGGTTCGGTTTTCGGTTCACGGTTCGGTTCGGTTCGACTCCCTGGTGGGGGGGGGGGCACGTCCCATGGGGGCACGTGCTCCCCCCCCCCCCCCCCCCCGAAGCCTCAAATGTTGCCTTTTTTCAATAGAAAATAGCCTGAAATTGCCTCCACCGACGCTTCAAATTTCAAAATTTCACAGGCGTGCCCCCCAATTTTCTGGATCCGCTTCTGATCTTACGCAAATGGCTAGTGCTGGCGATTGATTTGCCTAGGCAGATTGTTACTAGCCTAGCAAATCGCAAGCCGAACGAATTGCCTGACTTGATTTCAGGCAAATCCCAAGCCGATGAATGTACTTACATCATAGAAATTAAGGGAAATTAATACGAGGACCCTTCTAAAAGTAAGAAGTTTCCCTATTTAATATCTCGGCAACCAAAATAGATAAAACAATTCTGTGAAAAGCATTCGACGCTCACTGCTCTCGCGGCGTTGGCCGTTTTTACAATATTGAAATTCGAGCAAAGTTAACAAAATGGCGTCCATTTATCTGAGACCATCTACCGTCGTTGCGGGTCAAACATTTTCATTTTACGCAATTCGAGCTAGTTATAGAATATAGATATAGAAACCGAACCATATCGAAAAAAGGAAAAGAATGTAAAGAAATGGTTTTAGCAACTCTCAATGGAGCATCTTATAACTATCTCATTTTTTGATGTGTCCTTCACCGATGCACATAGGCATTTTTGCTATCGTGATATCAATTTCCTAAGGTCCCGCGATTAAAAAGTCCTTACTTTGACTTTCAATCCAAGAGTTGGCTGCCATTTTGATTACATCGCGATCGTCGTCAGCAAAACTTTTAATTGCCACCAAGAGCTGTCTTGAGACACGGAAAAAGATGATAACCATGGAATGCAAGGTCCTATAGTCCCTTGATGGAAATATTGTTTAGGGGGTACCGACACGAGCTCAACGAGTGCTGATTGGCTGTTGATTTAACACGGACAGCTCCATAAGATGACGCCATCTAGCGGCGTCCTGGAGACCGGAAGAGTCGATTTGCTATCTTGCCAATGTTAATTTTGTCGACTTCTCGGATCTCCACGAAGCGTCATGTTGGTAAAGCCTATACAATATTTCCATCAAGGGACTCTGTACAAGGTTCGGGTGAAGGACAATTTCCAGCATTGAAGGATGCTAACAAGTCTTACGTAACCGCGGCGACGCGACGCCGAATCGAATGGCAACGAGCATTTCGATCGACTAAGCGATCGCCTTGGTCACGTGCCATGGAATCACCTGAAATACTTAGATTGTTTCGTATTGAATCAAATAGAGAAAAATCTCTTTTGACTGTAGGGTTTGAGAGAAGAGAAGTAGGGTAAGGGATGGTAAATCTGTACCTGTAGGTACCACTTGTCAAGACGAAAACCAAAGCTTTTTTCGCTTGATTCGAGCTTTAAGCGCGGTAAGGATTTCACAACAAGGACGAGGAAACATCGAAAATGAGGTAAGATGCTCCATTCAGATTAGCTAAGACCTCGCCTCTTTACATTCTTCTCCTTCAGAAGTTTTTTCGATATAACTCAGTTTCCATCTAAAGTAGGTGACCCAATGGTGGCCATACCTAAGCTTGGAGCCAATTTGCAATAACAAAGCATGAAAGAGAGAAAAAATGAAATACGTCAATTTACTCTTCAAACAGTTGGCTATCATATACTGATTTCATTTTTTTAATTTTGTTTTGTTTTTGGGCTTTTTTTGCGTTTGAAAAAAAGTAGGGTTTGTGCATCGCGCAAAACGGGCACCTAAGGTGGCCATTCCTAATATTTTTGATGCACCTAAGGTGGCCACCCCCTTTTATATTTCATGAATACGCATTCGAATGCTAATGTATCGTTCACAGTTGGAATAAATACCTTCGTTCAATCAAAAATTGCAATAATGACAAAGTTATAATGTTAAAGGGAGGTTTTAACCCTTTTCGGCCCCCTTACACTTTTTCATTTCATTATCACTAATTTTCCCATTTATAATTGATGATAATATTCCAAAAATGGTTGCTAACAGTAATTAATTAGCTGATGATAGTACTTAATTTGTTCATCTTTGCTATTTACCATTACAGGGCATCATAAACAAAATATTTAGTGCCCATCAGGGAGCCAACAGGGACCATAAGCACCAGTGAGTGCAAAAAAATAGAGGGAGAAAAAACTTGTTTTTTCATATTTTCCTTAAAAATTTACATTCAGCGGAATTTTTTATTTTTCTTTACTCCTTTTTGGTCCAGTTGTGCGTTTTGACACCTTATGCTAATGATACCGGCCTATGATTTGTTAAAATTAATTTTTCACACATCGTAGGTCACTATAAACATGTTACAAAAACGAGCGGGCCACCTTAGGTGCACCAGCAAAACCACATGTTTACACAAATATTTGCTGATATCGTCAAAACAGGTAAAGTTTACGGAAAGATAATCATGACTCATGAAAGAGGGGTAAATAAGCATTTAAAAAATGTATAACAACCGAAGATTAAATTAGTTCATAGGCTTAGATTTTACGCTTGTTTAATTGCGAGAAAATTGTAAGAAGGCCTGCCAAAATGGTAACCACCCTTTTCCGCACCGACTGAATCACTCGACACACTTGATTTTTGGTATTGGGGAAGCAATAGCATCCATCCTGTTACTCAGCACTAACGCCATCTATTGTCAACTCATGAAACTAACTGAAATAAAAGGGGCTGGTCGCTGGGCCACCTTAAGAGCCGGGCCACCTTTGGGTCACCTACCTTATAACTAGCTAGAATGGAGCTGTTGCAAGCTTTTGCTACGGGCTTATTAATATGTAGTTGATCATGGGGTAAAACCCTGTAAAAATAACTATTAGCGCACTAAAATATCGCGGCAATCCACTCCTTAACTCATAAAATGCTTTCAAACGTGAGACTGTAATGGCGGCCATTGCCGCCGAATCGCCGATTACATCGCGGAAGGTCTAGGGGACCCCCCCCCCCCCCCCCCCCCCCCGGTGTAAAAAGGGAAAACTTTTTTTTCACTCAAATAGTGTACAATTATTAACCCATTTTAGGTGTATCAAATAATAATAACAATTTTGACGTGTTTGATATAATGGATAAAGGGACGACAGATGATAACGATAGTAAAAAAAAATATATAATTTATTATTCCTTGCAAAAAATTAGTTAAAATTACAATATAAACTAGAAATGAAGTTTCTCAACTATTACTCCTTTGATTAACTGTCATTTTAATTTCATTTTCTTTTTTCCTTTCATTTTTCATCGTGAAATTTTGACTTTTTTGAATTCCAGGGGGGGGGGGGGTGCCCATGGCCGATTAAATTGGGTTTCCCTATCTCAGTCAGCTCCATTTTCCTGGGGTGTTCTTGCGACACCACGCAAGAAGGAGAAGCGTACAATTGCCATAAGATTTAGGCGACAATGACCGCCATTATAGTCTCGCGTTTGAAAGCATTTTATGAGTTTGAGAGTGGATTTCCAGCTTTTTTAGTGCGCTAATCGTTATTTTTACAGGGTTTTACCCTAGGATCAACTATTAATAAGGTTGTAGTAAATGTTTGCAACAACTCCATTACGCAAAATTTTGGACGCGCAGCCGATGGTAGGTGAGCGGCGAGCGCAGAAAAAATGGACGCCATTTTATTAATTTCGATCGGATTTAAATTTTATACGGATAGAGCCGTGAAAGCAGTGAGCGTTGTATGCTATTTATAAAACTGTTCTATCTATTTTGGTTGCCGAGATATTACAGAGGGAAACTTAGGTACTTTTAAAACGACCCTCGTAAATTCATTTCTGAATGCTATGCGACTGTCTCAAGCCACCGAATATTAATTTCAAAAGTGGATAAAGTAAAATATAAAATCAAAGAATTAAAAATTCCATTAATTTAAAGAAGTACAAGTAGAAATTTATATTTAAAAGAGACAGCAGAGCATTGCTGTATTAAAAGGGCAACAACTATGAAATACATTGCAAGTGAAATCATTATGGATCATTGAGACGTTGAAAGAATATTATGCTCTGGTGGCCGATTTTAAATGGTAAAATTTTAATTTTTTGGGTGAGTTTGGATTTTGATGCACAGGTGCTTGGAACATCTACCAAAATGGAGGTCAATGACAAAGACGACAGCGACTTTCACCCCGATAGGGCGTGGCAGGAAACCATTTTTTTAACATCTATAGGGGAGATGAATTTAACCCCGACAGGGTAGAGTGACACGCAATCCGTCGATTCTCAATCTTTTCATTCCCACTCCTTCCATTTTAACTCCATCAAATCTAACTCCCTTTTTCTCGAAACCCGGTTGTTCTGACTCCTTGAATTCTCACTCGCGGAGTGAATGCATCGATTATATCGCCGGACTAATTGATTGTAAGCACAGCTTTAACTCCCGTTTTTTTTTTTTTTTTTTTTTTTTTTTTTTCTTTTAACAGTGTGACTAAAATATAACCTCATGAGAAATCCCGCGACTGTGCGACGCAAAGGTGCCCCGAAGGTAGACCTCGTTGCCCCACTTGCTGTCGCGGCTATCGGGGTAATTCGTCACTAACCGATCACTGGCGGAGGTAAACCTAAACCTCTTCAGAATCACAATTCACGATTAGGGAAATTTTCGATCACTTCTATAGGTCAGTTGCACTGTCAACAGAATCGACTTTCTATGCTTGATTCATATTGATTTTGCCGAGAAAATAACAATAGTTTTTGTTCCATCGAAATCCGTTGAGAAATAAGCGAAATATAACCATTTGAAAATGACGGCATTATTGCGTCGTTTCGTCGTCTGCAAGTTTGGATCGATTTGCATGTTTGCACTACAGCTACGCAGACCTGTGCAGTGCCGCCAACCACTTTGCTCACGAAAGCTCGCCGCCATATTTCATTCATTGTTTATGTTCGTAGTTTGTTCTTGTGTCCGTGGCTGTAGTGTTATCAGTGTGTGTTTCATTATTGTTTATCATTTATTCACTGTAAATTGACGGATTTTAAAGTTAATTACTTAGTTTGAGTTTTCTTTTGGGAA
>VMOF01000184.1:0-10673 GCA_011764245.1 Trialeurodes vaporariorum
GTATCAAAAGTTGATTATGATTAACACAGATAGGCAATTCCACCTCTTTTTAATGGGAAACACGCAAATCCACATCAAATTTAGTTTTCCTAGGAGTGAATTTTCAGTTAATTTTCTTTTCTGAAGACGTAAAATAAAAACCCTTGCTATTACTCACCATCGCCAGCCCAAAATGGCAACTGACTCAACTGCAAACTATTGTTCCCAGTTTTCAACCTCTCTCCGATAAAGAGCAGATACACACATGCAGTGTTTTCATCTCCGCTGAAATGAGGATTATAATGGATGGCTTGTTTGATTGAGGAGAGGATGAAGCTAGATACGTACCATGATGAAAAGTACACATCGGGATTATAAAGGTAGACGGGGAATCCGGAAGTGAAAGAGCACCGGGAGAGATCAAAACAATCAGACAAAAAATGGCATGAGAAGAGGTTAGGGAGGCTTAGGATTGGTTTAACAGAAATGGGCGGACGGCTTGGTAGAAGACGTAAAGGGAGAGCAAGGTCGGGAGTGTTTTGGATCAAAGCTTCGTGATGGGCAACTTGAGCCTGAAAAAAAAAAGAAGATAATTGTAAGTTGGAAAACGTGTTCTCCACTTCTTTTTTCTTTTGTCTTCTTCACAAGACAAAGGCTCTCCTTCTGTGAGCATGACCTTGGTGCAGTTAAAAATCTACTGCTTCTTTACCATATATGCTTACCATTTTCTTCTTGCAAGGCAATGGGGCTGTCGCACACTTTTGCTACAAGCGATTTAATAGTTGCTTCTGGTGTAAAACCTCAATAAACAACGATGGTAGCACTAAAAACTTCCGAAATCCACTCCGAAACTCAAAAAATGCTTTTATTTACACGGGCGTAATGGTGGCTGAGGGCAGTAATAATGGGAGATTCCTATCTTAATTCCGTCACTCTCTCTTTGCTGACAAGGATGATTCACTAAGTAATTAGTCATCGGAGTAATGATCCACATCCGATGAATGATACCTTGACATCTATTAACACCGGTGTCACATGAAAGTCGTCTCACATTGGTCACTTCTTGATGGAGTTACAGTAATGTTAGATGGGAATCTTCTATTAATACTGCCCTCAGCCACCATTAAGCTTGAGCAACTAAAAGCGTTTATTGAGTTTAGGAGTGGATTTTTGAAGTTTTTAGTGCTGCCATCGTTATTTTTGGAGGTTTTTACACCAGAATTGACTATTAAATCGCTTATCGTAAAAGTGCGCAAGAGCCCCATTGGTATGATTTGCCCGTGAGGTTAGTATTGACAGCAAATAAAATTTGGAAGATGATTAAATGTGATTGTTGCAAACTTTTGCTACAGGCCAGTTCCACTAACAAACGATTCGACTTTTGATGAGCTGGTTCTCACACAATATGCCCAGAAATTTAAAATGAGCCCTATTCCATTGAGATCCATTCAGTATTACTGTATGTATTAACAGAGATACAGGCGTTTGAGAGTGCTATTTTGCAACGTATTTCTTTATTATAACAGAGATACAGGCATTTGAGAGTGCTATTTTGCAACATATTTCTTTAATAAACTTTGCCGCAGTTCCATACCCTTTCCCTGTTCAGTGATGCACCACATTGGCATTGACATTGTTGGCAACACTAGTCTCTGCAACCAATAACGGTGAGTTAAAACATTTGTTAATTTATCAAGGAATGAGGGGGGGGAATCAAAAGTAAACTTTTACAGACCTGTTGGACGGACATTTTCAATTTTTCAAGCTCTGCTTGTTGTCGACTGATTTCATTCTTATACTGATCGATTTTGTGAATACAGGAGAGTATTTCTGCCTGTAACTTCTGCCTCCTATACTCAAGATCACGAAGCTCAGTATTTACAGAGCCTGAAAAATAGAAACATAAAATGATGAAGTCTATACAATGTAAAAGGAAGAAATTGAAGAAAGACCTGTGACCCATATCTCCTATTTATTAATACCGACATCATGCTGGGATTGCTGGGGCTGTAGCAGGCTTTTTCTTCAGATGAATCAAGAGTCAGCTTTCATGTAAAATCAAGCTGAACTTACAGAGGTGACACCAAACATTTCTAAAATCCACTCATTAACTAAATTAAAGCATTTAATCTTTGTAGCACCGAGGACCAAAGCTAGGCCTGTGCGATGTCTCGTTCGGTCCATCGAGGTCACTTCGATGCCGATTTCCAACATCGGAGCGATGTATCGAAACATCGAAAAATCGAAAAATATCGGAAAATATCGGAACATCGATCCACATCAAAACATCGATCGGTATCGAATCGTTAATTTACTTAAAAAACATCGAAACATCGATATGCATCGAAAAATTGATCTGCTTGCAAGCATACATTTACATAAAAATACCAAAACATCAACAAAAAACTGTCATATTTCTTGATTTTTGTTTTAAAGATCGATTGGAACAGTGACCAACACGACCCTTTGGTCGGAAAAATCGATATGAATCGATTTTTCGATGTGGATCGAAGTTGTAATGTTTCGTTGTGAATCGATGTTTCAATGTTAATCGATGTTTCGATGTGGATCGATGTTTCGATGCATCTCATGAGACATCGAATCGCATTCGATGTCCCTTAAACATCGAACAAGCGTCGATGTATCGAACATCGCACAGGCCTAACCAAAGCGTCCTGGGCCATAGACTACTGTTTGACGAGAATAATTCATAACTCGGTTAAAAAGAAGTGGATTTGGACGAAAACTGATGTATCAGAGTTTTATGGGTTGCTCTTTTCATTTCTGACGTCCAAAATGTTCACAACTGATATTGAGATAAGTTTCTGGGAAAAAATATTTTCTTGACAAAAGCAGCATGACATGTCAAATGACTTTGGGTTCTAGCTCTAAGCAGATGATGGTTAAATTAATAATTTTGATGAAAAGTGGAAGGTTATTCAAAACATCGGCGCAAAAATTGACAAAACAGGTCAAAAACTATGAATCTTACTTCGGTTTAAATTTGGAGGTCAAAAAGCTATGATTCTCAGAAAAAACGGTTTAAAGTCATATAACATTCTTCAAACGCTTCGATGAGATAACGTAGTACCTTAGGTATTCCCTCAAATGGGTCTGTTGCAAACTTTTGCTATAGCGCTACAGAATGATCTGTCTCCTGTAAAATCACCTGAAAAGTCCATTGGTGGCATCAGAAAGTCATAAAATGCAATAATAAACTCACAAGAGGCGTTTAATGAAATCCAAGATGGCGGAGAAATATCGAGCAATTTGTATGCATGCACCACGAACATCCAAGAATGGCCAACTTTGACAACCTCACTGGAGGTAGAGGTTATGTGTTTGTTTACACGTTGTGATTGGTTGTGATCGATATTGTGAGGTTGGCTATCTTTTGATGTTCGTGGTGCATGCATACAAATTGCTCAATATTTCTCCGCCATCTTGGATTTCATTAAACGTCTCTTGTGAGTTTATTATTGCATTTTATGACTTTCTGATGCCACCAATAGACTTTTCAGGCGATTTTACATGAGATTAAACACTTTTAATCGTTGTAGCAAAAGTTTGCAACAGACCCATTACAAAGGTAGCCAAGTTTTCAGGGTGAAATTTTGGAGTATCACTACTATTGGTAAACCTAATGAATACCCAAAGTTTTGTCAAAAACAAGCAGTGGGCGAAAAATGCCAATTTTGCATAAACCCCCTTTTACAAAAATGATAAAAATCTACTAAAACCTTCAGGTGCTAAAAATAAAAAGTATAATTTAGAAATTTTAGCAATAGGAATCCCCAAAATGTAAGGAAAAAACCATGAATAGGCCAAATATAAGTTGAGGTCTATGACCCTCCCTTGGTTCTTTGTGTCCCGAAAACATAACGTAATGCAGGTGCACTGGGGATTCGACTTATCATCATTTGTCACTTCCTCTACGGTAACAAAGAAGATTCATAGAGTAAGTACTGGCTGCCAGAGTAGTGATTCCAGCGACAGAAGTGATTTTACTTTTTATGTATTGTTGTTTGTATTGAGTAGCGATTTGTGATCATGACCTGTATACAGAGACCCCGAGAAATCGCAGCTGCAATTTACATGAATTTTTTTAAAATTTGATGAACTTAAAACAGCTCGATGCTTGTTCTCAATCATCAACCTCCAAAGCAGCAAAGGGCGAACTACGGAACTTTGTGGGTGAAACAGCCAAGTCCACAAAATTCAATGCCAACATTGGGTTGGCAAATCAAAATATACAGGAATTTTCAAGCAAATTTTCTCACTCGCTATGATTTGCAATTTTTTATTATTCAAATGTTGCTACCCCACCTTGAAGAGTTCTGGGTTATAAAGGAAAACATGAACTAGGAACGACCTTGGAACCGTTTGAATACACTTACCTTTGATTCTTAACATTTCCTCGATTCTCAGCTTAAGATCAGAAGCTCGCAAAACGCTAAAATCTTCAAATATTTCCAGCTTTGTTCGGGACCGATAAATGCTTGGGTTTCCATTTCCTTCCACCTGATACAAATTAGAAAAGGTATTAAAATCAAGAGAGATTAAAAAAAAGGTACTTCTACGAGAGTTAACAAATTAAGTGGGATTTCCAAATATTTTACTTTGAGTTAATTTTGAGAAACAAAATTTTTTCCATATTTTTATTCACATTTGAAGACTACTGGGAAAGTACATTATACCTAAGTCACTTGCCGCATTGCCCTAATTCATAAAATTTCCTATAGTTCAATAGAAATGACAGTAGATCATTTAACTGAAGATGGTTCCAGGGTCAATTAATTCAAATCAGGGACACCTGGACGCGCTGCTCAAAAAATCAACAGTTTTTGGCTAATGGTGATGAATTCACGCAAATAGTACACTTTTGAGGAATGTTCGCACCAGCAAGCATACTTAAGGAAGATACCCTGAAAGTTTCAAGCTGAAACATTAAAAAATAAAGCTGGGATTTAGATAATAGGAAAATTCCCATGAGCCTCAATGAGTGCAAGTGAGACAGATAGACAGAGTACGCATCACTCGCACTCACTAAGCTTATGGTAAAATGAATTTCAAAAATTACGCCTTAAATTCTCAACAAATTTTGCTTGTTTTGGGCTCAAAAATCCATAAAAAAATTACAGAATTAAAAAAAATATTTTAAAATTCTGACAACAACCTTGGTGAAAGAAGATAAAACTTTCAGACAGTGAGCTAAAGTAAGTAATACTGAAGAGAGGAAGTGAACTTACTTTCGACAAATCATGGTAGGTAAAGAATATGACAACTAACAAAGCCACGCAGACAAGAAGAACAATGCGAGATAATTTCACATTAGTAAATCGGTAGCATGCTTGTTTGACAACAGACTGTGCCAGGTTTTTCATCATTCAGCCACCGCCATGTCAAAAGAGATCAAACTGGCTGCATACAATATGGCTGTTGAAGAAAAAGGAACAACTAAGTTTGAGAAGATACAAATACATAACAATAGGTCACAGTAAGTCCTTATACAAATACATAACAATAGGTCAATGCATTTCTTTTCCAACTCTACTGATCGATCAGTAATTTCTTAGATTATGCAAAGAAACTGTCAAACAAACCTCTCAAGAAGCGTTTCCGTCAATTTCCAATGGTACAATTTAGATTGAAGATACTAGGAAATTTGCCATTTGAAGATACAAAAGTGAACAAAGAAGCCTATCCAATTGGTCTGATAGGTTTCAGGGGGCTGCTGGATTAATGGCCATTGGATGGAATCCATCTAAGAGCCATCGGAATTGATAGACAGAGTTAGATCATGCATACAGAAATTCGTCTGGTTCTCTCTCCTCCTATTTGAATATGCGCGTTAAAAAAGGACGAAGATAGGGGCTGAAGTCACATGGGCCCCGCCCCCTCTGCTATCCTTCTCTAACGCTTAAGTTCAAACGACTGAAGAGAGGGAAAGAAAAATTCCAGCACCCATGTGTTAGATTGCAATATAAAGTAATCAGCAATCCATCAATAAAGCATCAAAGGGGGGGGGGGGAACAGGTCCATATACATTAATATCACTGAGCTTGTGATTACGATGTGACTCTGGGTTGATTTGGATACGTCAAGGCCTCCCTACAGGCCATTAACCTGATCTGCTGGCCTCCTAGATTCTGACACGAGGACAAAATACCGAAGACCAAATCTGACAGAGCGAATACTCTGCGAACAAGTAAGAATCAATTAAGAGGCATCTAAGTACTAGTACAGAGTAGACGGCAGGTAAACTATGAACCCGCACGGTATCACAAAAACATAAGTTCATATTCTTTAGGACTGTAATTGATAAGGACAAAGGCAAAAGGAACAAAATGAAACTTGCGGGTAACATTAAACACTTACTCTCAATCAGAGCGCAATGGTGCACTATCCATGCAATTCTGGGTGATATTGAAAAACAGTGATGAGTACTAGAATCCATACTGCGCCACACTTCATGGACTGCTTAGGGGGTCAAAGTTGGGGGAGCTTGAAAGTAATGCCCCTGTTTATTTCTTTCAGGAGTTACTTTCACTCGATTACAGACCTATGCACACAAATGCATAAGTACACGTAAGTTTAAAATTAGTATTCATAACAGCAGCACAGTATGGTTGGTAGGGGTCATTGGATGAAAAATGACAGATTAGGTGCGCCGTAGATGTGTCCGCGTCTCTGCCCATCCAAGTCAGTGCGCAGAGACAGAAACTCGCAGACTGTGCAGTAAACAAGTCGAACTGTCATTTGGCGACTCTCGCTCATGAAATGACCTCTAAACTGATTTCTTGGTTAGACAAATGAAAATCAAGAAACTTCCTTGGGTTATTGGGAAAGCTCCCCCCCCCCTCTCACCTCCCAAGGCAACTTTACCTTAACCTCATCTACTCATCTATCTGATTTAATTTCTATTTAACATATTTTTTCTAATTTTTAACTTCTATGGTTTAATTGTTAGATTGGTAGCCCTCCGCTCAAGTTGTGACTTTTGGAGTGTGCGATACTCGTGTTAATTTGTCATCGGTATATTATTTTGTATATTTTGTTGAAGAAATAAAGATAAAAAAAATAAATAAAGACACCTATGCTACATCTGCTTGACAACCTCCTTCCTTGGTTCAGAGCGTCTTACTATATACCGCTCAAACTAACTTCACCAACCAGATAGTGAAATGAAAAGTGCTACGACAGTCAAATAAAATAATTTTGTACTTTGAGCACATCCGAGTGCCAGTAGCGCAACGAGAGTTTCTTCATCTCTCTCTTTTCTCCATTAAGAAATGTATATTAGACAAGGATGAACAAGGGGATATAACCCGCTCTTTCTGTCCTTTTCCTTATTCATTCAAATGGGAAATGAGAGATGGCAAAGATCCTGGTTGCGCCAGTGCCAATTGTGTACCTACTTTCAACTTATCAGTTAAGACAACGGAAATCGATTTATTCAATTGGTTCAAATGAAATCATGTGACATGAAAAAGCTCACAAGGCCCGGACACAATCGTTTGTGATTACAAGACGGCATTAGAGTATCACACCATTTAAATCAATAGAATTACTCAATTTCCATTTGGTCATGTCTTGTCGGCTAAAGAGGAACATACTCAGCTTGCCGGAAGTGTTTACTTTGGACTGTTTTAGATCCTGAGAGCAGATCAGCGACCTGTCTTTGATCTTGGAATGCAGAGTAAAGAACATGTATTTGGAACAGAACTTTTACTTACCAGTTTTTAAGCATTCATCGAGAAATTAAGGCTGCTGAACGAAATGTCATAGAGGGGAGTTCCAAAATTAAAGCAAACTACAGTTGATATAGCTTTCGAATAAAAGTAAACAGAAGGTAAAGAAGCGGCAAAGAAATAATAAGTTCTATCATAGGCACTATGTCAACTTTACTCTTGGATGTCAACAGTCAAATTGCTGACAAATTGTACACACATGACACAACTGAGAAAGCAACGATATTTCTTGCAGACGTCAAACAAAAGTAACAAAAGCATTAAGTATTAATTAAATAAGAACTCCGTCTGAAAATGAAGCCCGGGAGTTCACGATGCTCGATAATCGCACTTCGAAGAAGTTTTTGTCAAATGTAAACACAAAGAATTCACCAAGAAAGTTGCCAACAGCTACGATTATAAACCATATCCACATACTGTTTGTCTGTTTCTTCCATTTTATCACCTTCCCGGATTTTTGAGCCTTGTATTTAATAAACCTTCATTTTCTAGATATGTAATTATGTTAAGTTTTGAATTATTACAATTGCAATTTTAATAATTTTAATTTTAATAAATAAAATGGGTTGCGTTTCTGCTTACAAATAGATTATTTTGGTGGATTTCATTCTGGTGGTTCTCGAACCGGAAAGTTGTCTAACTTGTCACTCATTCACAGGTTTAGGTTATGTCAATGTTTACTAAAAATGAAAAAAACGTGTTAGTTGAAGTTGATAGCAGTGACATTATTCTGGTCGAAAGAAAGCTAGATTACCCCGGATTTTCTGAAGAATATAGTTTGATTGGACCTCTTGAACACCGTCTCGAATTTCTGTCCCAGCTCTACGGAGTACGAAGAAGTGGAGTATTAAATTGTGAAAGCCATCATAACTCGGATAGCTGACAGTAAATTTGTCTCTCCCTATGGTAAGGTCAGATTAACTTCCGTCTAGGGCAGACCAAGGAGGGTAAGGACACTTTTTTCGTCAGCCTCTAGAAAGTGTCTTGTCAGCGTTTCTAGCAGATTTGAATGTCACTGCAGGTCGCTACAGAATCATCTTCAGCCGCGTATACATTCGAGCATGTCACTGAGCCAAATGGCGCACCGAACAAGCATTCAACCAAGTGTGCGTTAATGTGGGCGGCGGTGCGTGGCGCGCGCTCCGAATGAGCTTGCGGTGTGCAGTTCTGGTTACTCGCCCGTACTCAGACAGGATGTCAGTTTTTTAACCCGATTCAAAGAGATTCGGTTTTATTTCCACGCGAAAGTGGATGCTTCGATTCGGATTTTGCTCGATTGAGAACGGCTTTCGACTCGCCATTCAGTGCTTCTTATTTGTCCTATTAAGTGAACTCTTTGCTCAGCCTGCCCCGCACAAGCATTCAGGCAAATGCCTGTTCGCCATTTGGCTTGGTGAAATGTTGAAATAAGTATGCAGCTTTAGCTGTGAACAAAAGGATCAAGTTGAAAGGCCAAAATGATGACGTGGTGCTAACTTATTATTGTACCACCTTACGGCTGTTGGCCTTGTCCGTGCTGGAGTTTGGTACTAAGGGTAAACTACCAATGAAAATCTCCAAGCTACACTTTTCTTTCATTCCCCGGCTGTGACACTTCAGTAGGTATCTACCAACTGGCAGGTACCAGTAGGTATCTTCAGTAGGTAGGAAGTTTGACACAGTTAACCTTCTACCACTATTCAACGTGGATCCTCCAGCAATTTACTTAAAGTTGCTGTTGGTTTCAAAATTTTCAGAAACTCCTTTGGGTCAAAAAAATTTTGGACCCATTTTTCAAATTATGTTGTGGTAAATCTTGAGGAGATCTATGTAATGGGGCAGTTGCAAGGGTCTGAAATTTTGTGGTTTTGTATAAAGAAAATGGTAGCACTTGATGAGCTGAGAACAATGGTGCCTTTGGTTTTTTCCTAAAAAAATAATTACAATAGTGATTAATCTACGCAATATAATAAAATTTATTTTTAAATTTTAAATAATAGGTATAATATAAAAGATTTAAATAATCTTAAATAATTCATATAATAATAAATAATCATTATAATATTTAAGTGGCCCGGTTTTGGAGTTATACACGTGTGAAGTTGCAAAAAATCGTGTGCGTAGTGATGTCTCTTTGAGGAATTCCCTTTTAAAACAATGTATTTTGGGCCAAAATCTCAGCTTTGGAACAAAGGGACTTAATGAGTCCGTTGCAAACTTTTGCTGCAGCGATAAAGAGTGTTAAACCTTATTTAAAAGCACGTGAAAAGTCCATCGGTGCTATCAGGAAGTCATGAAATTCAGTATTAAACTCACAAGAGGCGTTTAACTGAAACCCAAGATGGCGGTAAAATATCGAGCAACCTGTTTGCACGCACCGTGAACATCCATGATGGCCAACGTTAACGACCTCACAGCATCGGAAGTTATAAGTTTGTTTGCATTGTGGTTGGTTGTGATCGATGTTGTGAGGTTGGCCATCTTGGATGTTCATGGTGCTTGCATACAGGTTGCTCAATATTTTACCGCCATTTTGGGTTTCAGTTAAATGCCTCTTGTGAGTTTGTTATTGCATTTTATGATTTTCTGCTGCCACCAATGGACTTATCGCGCGATTTTACATGAGATTGATCATTCTACAGGGCAATAGCAAAAGTTTGCAATAGACCCATTAGAAACCAAAGGCATCTTTGTTCTTAGCTCATCAATTACTTTAATTTTCTTCGTAAAAAACACAACATTTCAGACCCTTGCAACTGCCCCATTACTATTAATCATCTGAATAAGAAAACATCAGTGACAGGCCTGTCTTATCATTCTCTTAAAAGTCAAAAGCTTTTCATTTTAAATGTCAGTGGATTGTTTTCAGTAAGCTTTATCCTCCTTTTTATTTGTTTCAGAGTGTTTTCTTGGACAAGTGCCTTATTAATTCAGACCTTGTGGTGGTTTCATACAGTTGTTAGC
>VMOF01000185.1:0-10672 GCA_011764245.1 Trialeurodes vaporariorum
GCACTCCCAGATTGGCCTTTGGCCACACTGTGAGGCGGGGTGTCTATAAATTATTTTAGAGCACTAGGGGGCTTCGCGCCTAAATTGTTAAAAATCAACATGCAAACTATGATAGTGGTAAAACATGGAGAAAACAACACAGAAGGAGGGGGTGCGTGGGGGGTTGGGGTTGGATTCAAGGGTCCGGCGCGCCGAGCGGGGAGGCTCTCTCATCTCTCGGCTCATTTATCCCCCGTCGCCACTTCATGTCTGCAATTAGTCACGGCACTTCCTGGCACACACAGAAATGGACAAAATCTGAGATTGTAGAGGATCCCGAAGTTATTTTGAAAGAATGTGCGAAAGAATGTGTGAAAGAATGTCCCTTAGGTTTTTATGCTACAGTAACTGGCCCCCAACCTATGGAGGAAGTCATATTGTTCCCTAACTTTTGGGTTTGTCTGAAAGAATATGAAGTTATTTGCAAGTTAGCATAATAGCGATCAGGTTTTTATGCTACAGTAACTGGCCACTGGCCCCCAACCTATGCAGGAAGTCATATTGTTCCCTAACTTTTGGGTTTGTCTGAAAGAATATGAAATTATTTGCAAGTTAGCATAATAGCGATCAGGTTTTTATGCTACAGTAACTGGCCACTGGCCCCCAACCTATGCAGGAAGTCATATTGTTCCCTAACTTTTGGGTTTGTCTGAAAGAATATGAAATTATTTGCAAGTTAGCATAATAGCGATTAGGTTTTTATGCTACAGTAACTGGCCATTGGCCCCCAACCTATGCAAGAAGTCATATTGTTCCCTAACTTTTGGGTTTGTCTGAAAGAATCTGAAGTTATTTGCAAGTTAGCATAATAGCGAAGGAGGTAAGCTTACAATGACAATTTCAGTTTCTTTATACGTTGAAGTGAGCTCTACGTTAAAAGCAATCGAATCTATATTTATTTGAACAAAAATATCTGCAAATGGAGTGGCGGGTGGCAAGACCCTTTGTCCTCATCAAATTTAGTCGAGAATACGAGGGTCGTTCAGAAAGTAAGAATCCCTATTTTTTTCTCGACTTGTAATTAAGCTACAAAAAATTTGAACCCAGCATTAAAACCGTCATAAACTGACGATTCCAACGCTTTTTTAAAAATTAAAATCGGACCAACAGTTTCGTCACAATCTTAGTTTTTGTGAACCCACCTTTTTGAATTTCCGCCCACCTCCGATGCGATGCGTGCGCTTCAATTGTACACTAGATTACCTTAGTTCAAAATCAATCGTTGTGATCAAAATCGAAACATGTGATAAAATTGAGACAAAAATTATGTAACCCTTACCTTTCTTAGCTTTTTTCCACGTAACCACCCTGCACACCGATACATTCGTTGCATCGCGGAATAAGCTTCTTGATGCCCTCTTCAAAGAAACTTTTTGGTTGAGCGCTGAAAAATCCCATAACCGCAGCCTTCAGCTTGGATCCGTTGCGGATCCCAAATCTGAGGTTCATGATCCGTTATCTTAATAACGTTAGTCCGTCAAAACTGTTTATCTCAAATGCCGAAAGTTTTTACTCACACAGTGGGCATGAGTGAGCTCGTTACGCAGCGATAATTTTGCTGGAAAAATCATCGGTGGAGGTGGACGGAAATTCAAAAAGTTGGGTTCACAAAAACTAAGATTGTGACGAAACTATTGGTCCGATTTTAATTTTTAAAAAAGCGTTGGAATCGTCAGTTTATGACGGTTTTGATGCTGGGTTTAAATTTTTTGTAGCTTAATTAGAAGTCGAGAAAAAAAATAGGGATTCTTACTTTCTGAACGACCCTCGTATAAATGAAGTCAACTGAAAGTTGAAGACTATTTAGCATGCAGAAAGAATATGACGTCTTATATGATGCCTCAGTCTCACCGAACGGCAACTAGCTTTCTAACGTTCAATTTTTACGTTTAGAGAAGCAAATAATTTGAATTGGGCTCCAGAAGGGATGCCACTAAGAAGAAAATGGTTTGCATTTGCGCGAAGTTGAGTTTTAGAGTGGATTTTAAAGGTAGTTACATATATAAAAGATTGTATTATTATGAATAGATTTATAAATGGAACTGATTGTGTTTAAGACGCTTAAAAAGAAAGAACAAAGATAAAAGGTGTATGACAATAATAAATAAGAGGATAAATGAATATATTTTAGACGCGAGGGAGCGCGTGCCATCAAGCGGTGCGGTTGTGCACTCGTAGTCGCGATCGAAGTTGCGACCGCGCCTGCGCTGCATTCCAATAGATCGAGCTGATGCTGTGTGCGCGGCGCGAGCTTAGATGACTCAGAATGTTGCGGCAAGTGGCGCGAACAACGTAAAATTGCCTCAAGACACTCGTTTGAGTCATAATGGTGGTCATTATTCCCAAAATAAACCCTTACATTTTCATCTGGTGACCCCCAGTTAGCAAAAACCATCTTCAACCCGTCTTAAAGACGTCTTATAAGACAAGTAACGTTGTCTTAAATCCGTCTTAAAGACGTCTCTAGTTTCGCCCAAACAGGTCTTTGAAGACGTCTTACGAATCCGTCCTAAAGAAGTTTTTAAGACAATTTTGAAAACCGTCTTACGAATCTGCCTTAAAGACATATGAAAGGCGTCAGTCACAATGCTCTAAATTTATAGGTTACGTCTCGAGGAAGCCTAGCTTTCCAAACTTGCTTGGAAATAGTCAACATTTTGTAAATTTGTGGAAATTTTCGTAATTTTCAAAATTCGTGCAAATGTTGGTAATTTTCAAAATTTATGAAAATATTGGTAATTTTCAAATTTTCGAATTGTGAACATTTTCGTAGATTTCCAGAATTCTATGGTTTGCACCAAAGTTCTTGAAAATGTTGAAGAAGTTCTAGTTCTATAACGACACTGCCCCGCAAAAAAACCGGCGCACCTGGCGCTCTGGATCATTCCGCTCGAAAATGTGAAAAAAATTACGAAATTTAAAATCGTCATAACTTTTGAAGTAAGAAAGCTAAAAATATTTCAAGGCCAGTTTCGGATTCCTCATACTCTCTAGTTTTTTATTTGTAAGCTTTCATTTTCTTTTGGTGTTTTTTCCGCCCGTATGAAGAGTTTTTCCAAACTCTCGCGAAAACTGTTTTTTTGGAGCACATCTGTAAAAAGTTACTCAAACTTCTCACATCTCTTTGGGATAAAGTAGCATAGATAGACAAAATCTGAGACATGCATCAAATTCCTCAAAGTCAGGGCTATCGACTTGGTTACCTCAATTTTGTCGACAAAATTTTTTTAAGGTCGGAAAATGCACTTTTCCGAGACCATGTAAAAACCGCTTCTGAACACACAGTTTACACATGCGAAAAGATGTTAAAAGTTCAAATCGTCATAACTTCTGAACTAAGAGAGCTAAAAATATTTCAAGGCCAGAGTCGGATTTCTCATACTTTCTAGTTTTTTATGCATAAGCTCAAAGTTTCTTTTCGTCATTTTTACGCCCGGATGAAGAGTTTTTCCAAGCCCTCGCGAAAACTGTTTTTTTAGAGCACATCTCTAGAAAGTACTCAAACTTTCCACATCGCTTCGGGCAAAAGTAGCATAGATAGACAAAATCTGAGACATGAATCAGATTTCTCAGAGTCAGGGCTATCGACCTGGTTACCTCAATTTTGTCTACATAATTTTTTTAAGGTCGGAAAATGCACTTTTCCGAGACCATGTAAAAACCGCTTTTGAACACACAGTTTACACATCCCGCTCAAACATGCGAAAATATGTTAAAAGTTCAAATCATCATAACTTTTGAACTAAGAAAGCTAAGAATATTTCAAGGCCAGGGTCGAATTCCTCGTACTCTCTAGTTTTTTAAACTTAAGCTAAAATTTTCTTTCGGTTATTTTTAAGCCCGTATGAACAATTTTTCCAAACCCTCGCGAAAACCGTTTTTTTGGAGAACATTTCTAAAAAATGACTCAAACTTCTCACATCTCTTTGGGCAAAAATGACATAGATAGACTAAATCTGTAACCTGTATCAGATTCCTCAGAGTCAGAGCTATCGACCTGGTTACCTCAATTTTGTCTTAAACAATTTTTTACGGTCGGAAAATGCACTTTTCCGAGACCCTGTAAAGACCGCTTCTGAACATTATTAGAAATGTGGCGAGCGTTTAGAAAAACTCTTCGCACGGGCGGAAAAATGACCGACAAAAATTTGAGCTACTGAATAAAAAACCAGAGAGTATGAGAAATCCAACCTTGGCTCTGGAATATTTTTAACTCTTTTAGTTCAAAAGTTATGACGATTTAAACTTTTATCATCTTTTCGCATGTTCGAGCGGATGTGTAAACTGTGTGTTCAGAAGCGGTCTGTACGTGGTCTCGGAAAAGTGCAATTTCCGACCTTAAAAAAATTTTGTAGACAAAATTGAGGTAACCAGGTCAATAGCCCTGACTCTGAGAAATCTGATACATGTCTCAGATTTTGTCTATCTATGCTACTTTTGCCCGAAGCGATGTGGAAAGTTTGAGTACTTTCTAGAGATGTGCTCTAAAAAAACAGTTTTCGCGAGGGCTTGGAAAAACTCTTCATCCGGGCGTAAAAATGACGAAAAGAAACTTTGAGCTTATGCATAAAAAACTAGAAAGTATGAGAAATCCGACTCTGGCCTTGAAATATTTTTAGCTCTCTTAGTTCAAAAGTTATGACGATTTGAACTTTTAACATCTTTTCGCATGTGTAAACTGTGTGTTCAGAAGCGGTTTTTACATGGTCTCGGAAAAGTGCATTTTCCGACCTTGAAAAAATTTTGTAGACAAAATTGAGGTAACCAAGTCGATAGCCCTGTGCTCACATATCGTTGTGCTTCTGGCAATATTACTAGAATTCAGGAATTATTTTTTTTTCAGTGTACGTTAGTCCGAGTCTTTCTCAGCTATAGAACAACGATTGTTCCCATGTAAGTGCTCTTTTGATTCTGAGATTCATAATTAATGGTGGGGGGGAGGCGTTTGGATAATAACTTTTACTGCTGCTGTGTGGCGCGCAATTAATTAAAAATGTGGCAATGCGAGCTCGTTAATCAATAATTAGTCCTGTGCGTAACTTCTGGTGTAATTTATTGTTGACTACTGTACGTATTCTTTCATCGGGAAATGGATTCACTCCAATGGGTGCGGCTGAGATAATTATTGTTTCGATTTGTGTCTAGTTGTTGATTGATGCGTGGGTGTGGGTGGTGTAAGATAAACGGTTGATCGAATGAGTCTCTCTCGAGAAAACTTCGAAGCCGGGAATGCCGTGAGTGACTGCTTGTCTTTGAATGATTGTCTTTGGGACCCATTTCTCCTCCCCTATTCCTTTGTGGATGAAAACCTTCCAATGATATTCGTGCGGAGAGGAGTCTTTCATTCTCTGCGTTAACTGCTTTGTGTATCTTAAAAAGCAATTTTCAGCTCATTTATGATTACTCAGTTTGGTCAAAGATTGGACGATTCTGATCAGATTATGACTGTATAGTGTATATTGCACGGAAAGACGACTCGCATCTGTAACTTTTTCTCAATCGGTGGACTTTCCGTTTAATCATTAAAATACCCGCCAATGGTTTGAAGTCAGTGATGTCGACTCCGTCGACTGAGAAAAGATTACAGATCAAAGCATTCTTGCGAAGGAGCCAAGAATAGGTTTGGCGAATGAGGGCATACACGGTATTAGGTAATCGTCAGTCGGTTGGATGGTAATTAAATGCAATATTCACAAATATAAAAAAATAAACTTTGGGATCAGTCCAATCGGACCTAGCTCTAATACAGTAAATACGATGACTGTTTTTTCATAAGTTAGCTCTGATTAGCGTGACATGACCCTCTGAAAAACCAATGATTACAAATACAACACCCATTTGCCCAGCTCTGATCGTAGCTACAGGGTAGAGCCCTTAAGTCGCTTCGGAAAACTGTAATAGAAGTAGAAGAACGAATATACTTACAGTCCTCGGTGATCGACAGTTGCTGGCAACACAATAGAGAGCCACCCCTTTCTGTTTACATAGTCTCGAAAACCTTCATGAGGCGCAATGACCGGGTTTTGCGTGCCATCAATGGCACCAATGATTTGAGGTATCTTGCACTTCTTCTGGAATGCAAAAGCAATCTCGCTGCATTCCACTGCATTAGGAAATTTGATTATCTGTGGCATAAGGAGTGTGTTGACTGCATGATAGAATTCTCTAAGAACGCAGTGAACAGTAACCTTGTGAACTCCAAAAGGATGCCCAGTTTTGCTGTATTCATTGCAACTTGACAGGTAGTATAGAGACATCGCTACTTTCTGTTGAACGGAGAGAACTTTTCCAAATGCATCGGGACCTTCTGGAATGCAAAAGCAATCTCAGTGCATTCCTTTGCATTAGGAAATGTGATCATCTGTGGCATAAGGAGTGTGTTGACTGCATGACAGAATTCTCTAAGAACGCAGTGAACGGTAACCTTGTGAACTCCAAAAGGATGTCCAGTTTTGCAACATTTATTGCAACTTGGCAGGTAGTATAGAGACATCGCTACTTTCTGTTGAACGGAGAGAACTTTTCCAAATGCATCAGGACCTTCTGGAATGCAAAAGCAATCTCAGTGCATTCCACTGCATTAGGAAATGCGATCATCTGTGGCATAAGGAGTGTGTTGACTGCATGACAGAATTCTCTAAGAACGCAGTGAACAGCAACCTTGTGAACTTCAAAAGGATGTCCACTTTTGCTATATTCATTGCAACTCGAGAGGTAGTATAAAGACATCGCTACTTTCTGTTGAACGGAGAGAACTTTTCCAAATGCATCAGGATGAGGTTGTAAGAGAGGCTCGAGATCGCGGCACAGCTTCATGAAAGTAGATCTTCCCATGCAAAAAATTTCCACCCATTGGCCATGGTTCCAAAGTTGCGACACTTCAGAATCCCACCATTGACTGCATCGTGTTTTGGCGCAAATCGACCTAAATCTTGGTCTAATAAGGCTCGGGGAAAGTGCAGTTTGAATCACGTACTGGCTCGTCTGAAGGGACTCAAACATCAGCAGCCTCCTCCTGAAATGAAACGAAAAATAATTCTAAATATGTCGTTATTTTAATCTATATTAAGGGATTGCAAACTGCCGTTTGAGAAAAGATTACAGATCAAAGCATTCTTGCGAAGGAGCCAAGAATAGGTTTGGCAAAGAGTGGCGGCTGCATAGCAGACAGTGTTAGGTGAGTGAGGGCATACAGGGTATTAGGTAATCGTCAGACGGTTGGATGGTAATTAAATGCAATATTCACAAATATAAAAAAATAAACTTTGGGATCAGTCCAATCGGACCTAGCTCTAATACAGTAAATACGATGACTGTTTTTTCATAAGTTAGCTCTGATTAACGTGACATCACCCTCTGAAAAACCAATGATTACAAATGCAACACCCATTTGCCCAGCTCTGATCGTAGCTACAGGGTAGAGCCCTTAAGTTGCTTCGAAAAACTGTAATAGAAGTAGAAGAACGAACATACTTATTGTCCTCAGTGATCGACAGTTGCTTGCAACACAACAGAGGGCTATCCTTTTCTGTTAACAGAGTCTAGAAAACCTTCATGAGGAGCAATGACCGGGTTATGCGTGCCATCAATGGCACCAATGATTTGAGGTATCTTGCATTTCTTCTTGAATGCAAAAGCAATCTAGCTGCATTCCACTGCATTAGGAAATTTGATCATCTGTGGCATAAGGAGTGTGTTGACTGCATGACAGAATTCTCTAAGAACGCAGTGAACAGTAACCTTGTGAACTCCAAAAGGATGTCCAGTTTTGCTGTATTCATTGCAACTTGACAGGTAGTATAGAGACATCGCTACTTTCTGTTGAACGGAGAGAAGTATTCCAAATGCATCAGGACCTTCTGGAATGCAAAAGCAATCTCAGTGCATTCCACTGCATTAGGAAATTTGATCATCTGTGGCATAAAGAGTGTGTTGACTGCATGGCAGAACTCTCTAAGAACGCAGTGAACAGTAACCTTGTGAACTCCAAAAGGATGTCCAGTTTTGCTGTATTAATTGCAACTTGATATGTAGTATAAAGACATCGCTATTTTCTGTTGAACGGAGAGAACTTTCCCAAATGCATCAGGATGAGGTTGTAAAAGAGGCTCGAGATCGCGGCACAGCTTCATGAAAGTAGATCTTCCAATGCGAAAACTTTCCACCCATTGGCCATGGTCCCAACGTTTCAACACATAATGCCACCATTGACTACATCTTGTTGTGGCGCAAATCGACCTAAATCTTGGTCTAATAAGGCTCGGGGAAAGTGCAGTTTGAATCACGTACTGGCTCGTCTGAAGGTACTCAAGCATCAACATCCTCCTCCTAAAATGAAACGAAATATAATTCTAAATAAGTCGTTATTGTAATCTATATTAAGGGATTGCAAACTGTATCATGCTGAAGAAGAAAAAAAGATTAACGGCTTGCGACTGTTCCTCGGTTAGGAAAGGGCATAAAGTAAATGACCCCTTACCTCTGGTGCGAGTGAGTGAAAGTGATAATATGTCTATCTGCCTCACTCGCACTCTTTGAAGTTTATAGGAATTTTTGTATTTCATAATTTCCTGCTTTATGAAATTAGTAGTTTGAAACTTTCAGGATTTATTCCTAAGGTATGTTTACATCAGGTGCTGGCATTCACCTTTGTATATTTTTTGCGTAAAGTCAATTTTAGCCAAAAACTGTTGACTTTTTGAGCAGCGTATCGTGGTGTCCTTGGTCCGAACCATAGAGCTAGTCGATCCTGGAATTACCTCAATTTCATTTTACCTTTACTCATCATCAAAATTTGGGACGCTGATCACAAAAATGACATCATTTTCTCCTTAAATCGTCCCAATTTTACGCATATTCTACTCTTTTAAATTATTAGCGAGAAAGTTTAAACTGTGGGAAAAATAGGATATTTCTATCAAAAATAAAAGCCTAAATTCAAAAGTTGGCCAACTTACGTAGAAAAAACTCCCCGTGATACGCGTTTGCAGGCTTAATCATTACGGGGAAAAAAAGGTATTTTTGTGCTCGTTGAGGGCGGACATCTATGTAACGTAAGAGTAAAAATCGTAATTTGAGGAGGGGGGTAGGCCAGAAAAGATCTAGACTTCTTGAAACTCAATTTTTGTACACACCCGGCTTCAGATTTCGAAACACAGTGGGACCTACTGCGCTGGGCTGACGGATTTTTTTAAGAACGGAAAACTAGACGAGAGGAGGTTTGACAAAATGTCAAGGAGGAGACAAATTTTTAACTTTCTCGGCCTGGGATTGAAATCTCGTTGTAGGCCTCCCCGCCACCCCCTCCCCTAAACTTCTTTGCACCGAGTTCCCATCTCCTCCGTTCCGGCGGTGACTTGAATCCACTTTCCTCTCGCACTTTTTCGCGGGGGGAGATTTATCAAGCTAATGTAAGCTTGACGCTTTCCCTCATCTCGTTAGCACTATCTTGTCATCAATTGTCGCCCCCCCCCCCGAAATAGTGGTTGAGGGGGATGATGGAGAGAACAAAGGGGGGGGCTGAGAAGGCGATTCTTTATTTCTCTATCACTCTCCGTTTTTTCTCGGTATATTACCTCGATTTTCTTGTGTTGTTCGTATCTCTCTTCGTCGGCGTGGAAATTGTAGCAAACCACCCCCCCCCCCATCTCTTCATCCCTCGCTCTTCCACACTTGCGTTTCCCCTGAAAACCACACACGTCGCGTCGAGTCATTGCAATAAACTTTGCTCCTCGCAAGTCGCACGTGACTGAGGTGGGAAAGCGTAGAGGTTGGCGGAGCAGAGGGGCTGAGGTGTTTGCCCCATCCACAAATCAATTTACCGTGCGCGGAGTCTTTTGAGTCTCTTATTATTTTAGAAAATAATTGAGTAATGTCAAGGTTCGAGTGTGCCGTATCGAGTTTCGTTGGCTCTCCTCCGTATATTGTTGCCAGATGCAATTTCCAAAACGTTTTCCTTTGAACTCGTCGGCGGTAATAATGGGGCCGCGTCTCCGAAAAAAGGGCTCGTAAAACAATATGGCTGTGTTCATCCCGAGAATGGGTCTGTTGCAAACTTTAGCTACAGCGCTATAGAGTGTGCAATCTAATGTAAAATCGCCTGAAAAGTCCAATGATGGCATCAGAAAGCAATGAAATGCAACAATAAACTCACAAAATGCGTTCAATGAAATCCAAGATGGCGGCAAAATATCGAGCAATCTGTATGCATGCACCACGAACATCCAAGGATAGCCAACCTCACAATATCCATCACAACCATCAACCACAACGTAAATAAACACATAACCTCTACCTGCAGTGAGGTTGTCAAAGTTGGCAATACTTGGATGATCACGGTGCATACATTCAGATTCCTCGATATTTTGCCGCCATCTTGGATTCCGATAAACGCCTCTTGTGAGTTTAATATTGTATATATTGACTTTATGATGCCACCAATGGACTTTTCAGGCGATTTTACATTAGAGTAAACACTTTTTATCGCTGTAGCAAAAGTTTGCAACAGACCCATTGTACATGTGAGCACATGGATGTTTTTAGCTTAAGAGCATACCTGTTGTTTTATGGGCCCATCTTCTGGAGACGGCCTCAATTTTGAGATATTGGAGTAAGGATTCTGCTGTTGTTTTCG
>VMOF01000186.1:0-10664 GCA_011764245.1 Trialeurodes vaporariorum
CCTCGCACTTTGGCTACCACAACCAAAATTCGTTAACAAAGGATTGCTCCGCTAAAGTCTTTTGCTGGCTCATTTTTCTACCAAAGATTTTGTCAGCGATATCAAAGCTGTTGTTTTGGTTTTTATCCCTCCTGCATGCAGCGTCGGCTCTTGCAACGACTTAGAAACCGAAAAAATTACAATAGAGCATGATACCCATGCTCTAAAAAAAAACCACAATTTTACACACGCACACACAGTAAAAGAATCATATTTGCAAATAAAACCAATGTTGGTTTGATGCGACGCAAAGGATAAATAAGGCTTTACGTGCGTGTGCGTATACATTGGTATAAGGGGGGGACTAAGGCAAAACTAATAAAAAAGGGAGGGGGGGCGCACGTTTGGGCGATAGCCGGTGGCGGCCGCCGCGGCGGTAAAATATAGAAAACAAACAGAATTCATCTAAAATTTAAATGAAGATACTCACAGAGTTAGATCGCCAAACGTTTACAAGGTTAAAATAACAGTTGTCCCTTCATCCGGGTGGCTCGATGGGGGTTGAAGGGAGGGGGCGCGGCGTGATGTGATGGTGGGATATACGCGGCGACCACGACACGGGAGGGATTGGTCAGAGGGAGGTGGGAGCTGAGGAAGGTTGGGGATGGTGGGGATGCACTGTGGGGCCGATGGCCGATTTAGGCGGCCAAAACCTAGGTTCAGATAAATCGATTTCTGACATCAAGGTGCTCAGAGTAACATGTGTGGACCTCAAATCAATGACAATTTACCGCCCTAGCATGATAATGGCTCTGGGGCGACGTTATCAGGATATGATGTCAACAAGTGCGAAAATCCTCCGCCGCAGCTTGACAATGACCCGCACTGATCTGAGGCGTCTGGGAGATTTGTTATCAAAACAAACGCCAAACTTTCATGATGGGCGTGATTTTAAAAGGTAAGACGACACTTTCATATGGGTATCCGATTTTTTTGTCCTTATTTTTTCACATGCATGAGGTGACGAAGATCCGTCTTTTTTTCATTGAATTTCATCAGTCATCAAAACTTCAGTGGACTCAAAAAAGCGGTACACGCGGAGTCACGCCTATTCCGTTGCCAGATTCTGATTCCAAATTTCATGTAGTTTCAGAATATGTCCAGCTTTTTTAGCGCAAGTTAGCAGAAAGGTGTTTTTTTCGGCCTTTTTGAAGAAAAAACACATAAAAAATGGCGAAAAAAAATTGTTTCTCCTGATTAATGGAGAAAAGAATGCTTACGAAAACAAACTTGTCAGCTATTAGGAGTGTCATACAGATTTCACTAACCTAAAATAAATTAGAAAACAGATCAGTTAATTGATTAATTTTGATATTCTTGTAATAAATCCAATAGAACCGAGCATTTCATTGGTTACTCAAGAGAGATGCATTTTTGAGATTAGACATGATGTATCTGGTGATTTTTTTTTTTTTTTTTTTTTTTTTTTTTTTTTTTTTTTTGCGCAAGTTTGTGTCTAAATAATACGCTTTTAATTGTGAGCTGTGTCAGTTTCCATTTGAGCACTTATTAAAACTCATCAGCACCTAATGTTTCGCCCGTCATAGAAAGTGTCGCGAGTATGACCGAGGTGACCCAGGACACAGCGGAATAGTACATTCCAATTGTTTGGTCGTGATGAAAACAAGATGGATCTTCGTCACCTCATGCATGTGAGAAAATAAGGACAAAAGAATCGGATGCCCCGTACAAAAGTGTTGTCTTACCTTTTAAAATCACGCCCAACATGAAAGGTTTGGCATTTGTTTTGATAACAAATCTCCCAAAGGCCTCAGATCAGTGCGGGTCATTGTCAAGCCGCGGCGGAGGATTTTCGCACTTGTAAACCATGTTTTTCTTGCAGCAATAGATGGTTTGTTCTATGAGTAGATCGAAATCACTCCCAACGAAAAACAAAACAAAAATAATGGAGCGAACAAATAAAAAAGGGAATGGGGAAGACTGAGATAAGGATCGGGCATTGGCGGATTCAGCCCTCACAGACGGGGGGGGGGGAAATTGGGATTTTCGCCCCCCGGTGATCCCTTTTTCCGCTTTACTCCCCTCCTTTCCCCCTTCTTTTCCCCTTCTTTCACCTTCCGTCCCCCTTTTTCCCTATTTTTTGGTCGAACTGGGGGGGGGGGGGGCGATCGCCCCTTCGCCCCCTGTATTAGCCAATGGGAGCGGGGAGAGGAGGGGAGGGGGAGCGAGAGAGTTCTTCGTGAATGGACTCTCAATGAATAAGTAACCGAAAGCACCTCGAAGGAAATCTCTGATTTCAACCAACGAGAATGGTTTAAGCGCGATAAGTACAATTCTATGGAGTAGAGGGAGGGGAGGGGCTTAAAGGGGCCACCAAAGGGACAGAAGGTCTTCTAGGACCATAAAGATTGATTCTGAGGTCCATACGTGGTCAAAAGAGGCATATGCGTCTACTTGGGGGTTTTGGCCGCCTAAATCGGGCATCGGCCCCATAGTGGGATGGTGGGGAGGGTGGGGAGGGTGGGGAGGGTGGGGAGGGTGGGGAGGGCGGGGAGGGCGGGGAGGGCGGGGAGGGCGGGGAGGGCGGGGAGGGTGGGGAGGGCGGGGTGGGCGAGGTGTCGAATATTTAATTTCATCTTCGACAAAAATGTTTTTCCTCCCCTCTCGAGGAACACAAAAAGCTTTTGTTCCAGCAATTACGGTGGAGGGTGCATGGACGCGACAAAGTCAGAGTAGCAGGATAGGGTGGGGGGGGGAGGGGGTGGGCGGCGGCGGTGGGGTTAGCGGGAGGGGACGAGGGTGGGAAGGAAAGGGTAAATAACTTGGCCGGGAAACGATAATTGACTGATTCCGAAATGTTTTACTGCTTAACCGAAACGAGACGATCCAATGAGGATGCAGAGTTGCCAAACGGGGCATTTATTTGTTTTTTAACGTCTTTATTTTTTGAATGGCTCTATTTAAAACGTTTACACCAGTGGCGTTGCGTGCAATTTGGCAACGTTGTAATGTGTCCATTTAAACCCAATAAAAAAATCGAACTATTGGGTGTTCGGTGAACACCTTCGCATTCGACCTTTTACATGGATTTAAATGGCGTTATTACAACGTTGCCAAATTTCACTCTACGCCACTGGTTTACACTACAACTGGCATGGTCATTGAATCCATTTATACTAAAATGGTTTCCAGTCAATAGGTCTACAGTAATACGGACTACGGACCAAATGTCTACTCTTTTTGGTCTACTGCCAAATGTGTAACGAAGTATGTCTACAAAAAAAAAAAAAAAAAAAAAAAAAAAAAAAAGTCTACTTTGAAAAATGACCACATTCTAAAAACGTCTACTTATTTTAAGTCCACAAAATTAATGTCTCCAGTATATTAATGCCTCTTTTCAAAAAATGTCCTCTTTTTTACAAAATGGTCTAGTAAACAACAGTGCCTACAATTTTATGGCAGAAATGGACAAGTGAAAAACAAATCAGCTGGTTATAAGAAATGAAGACGAAGAAAATGGTGATGACTTGTGAAGGATTTGTAAAATTTCCTTTTTGAGGTATGAAACTTTACAAAGGTCTTCTATGAATAAGGGGTGAGAACTAAACACAAGTAACCCCCTGAGAACTTATTAATATTATATTTTCTAATTTTGTTACAAAATTGTAGACGTTGTTGTCAAGTAGACCATTTTGGAAGAAAAAAAAAATTGGACATTTTTTGAAAAGAGGCATTAATATACTGGAGACATTTATTTTGTGGACATACTTTCATAGACATTTTGTCAGTAGACCAAAAAAAGGAGACATTTTGTCCGTAATCCATATTACTGTAGACCTACTGACCTGAAACCACCAAAATAGCGTCAGTCTGAAAATTCAGATCCTTTTCTGAAACCTCGAGAAAAAAAAAAAAAACAAAAAAAAAAAAAAAAAAAACAAAAACCTATTTCATGCAGTCAAGAAGCTGTACAAAAAGTAAGAACCAACTTTCCCAGTGTCATATAACCAGTTAAAAAATTGGGGTTTGGGACGTTCCTATGTATTCCTATCAAATTAAATTTCTCGAATGATTCGCTAGAAAATAATGATTGTTTCGTTTGATTAATGCAACCTCGCAACACATCCACTGCCAAAAATAACTAGATTGTTGATTTCGTGACTCACACTAACGAGACGAGGCCAGTAAATGGTAGCGGCGTAATTAGTGGAGTTGCGTTCTCGGAAACAATCGTGGCCAATATTGATCCTCTGTATTAGAGGGTGAGGCAATTAAGTTAGAAGAGGTTACGACAGAGTTTGCAAGTATCTTTTAGATTCTGCGAATTGAGGGGGGGGAGGACAAAGTCGTGCTAAGATTAAGGTCCAGTGGCGCACCGAAGGGGGTGGTTTTAGGGTTAACCCCCCCCCCCCCCTAAGCATCAATATTTTGCCCTAAAAAGGTCATCTTCGGTCAAAATTTCTTTCAAAACCCCCCCTGAGCCCTCAGAAAATGGAAAATTTGCGGTGAACCCCCACCAAACTAAAGTTCTCGGTGCGCCACTGTTAAGGTCAAACATCTGATGATGTCTTTTCACAATAAGAAAAAAACCTCGTATTATGAAATGAAATTCTTATCCTGATTTTGCACACAAAAAAAAGAATCTTTCCATGTTGGTGTTGCTAAAAAACATCTGCCATCAGAGTAGTTTACAGACGCAGGTGAAAATTTCAAGTTTGAAAGGTTACAGGATAAAATCTATAGACTTAATAATGTATTTTGAGACGCCCACGATAATGACTTCAATCCTCTCCCAAATTGTTTAGATCTGCCGCTTTTGTTGCACTAGAATACCCTAAAAAAGAAGGGTTGTAATATTTATTCGAAGCCTAACCTAAAAATCCTACGCAAAACGTCGAGCGAGTTGGTCAAAAATAAGGCTAAAGTCAGAAAGTTTTATCATTAATTTATCGTAGATAAACTGTAAAGACCAATTATATTAATCGCAGAGGACACTTTTAACATTCCTTGTGCCTCCTTGAAAGCCTAAAACCAACAAAAAAGTCATAACTTGTTGAGCTTGTGTCCGTGCTCCTCACAAAACAATTTTCTTCAAATATTACTCCATACTCGCGACATAGATAGCTGCAATCCAGATACACGTACTATCGACGAATTAAAGATTGTCGCGAGATTTTCACACTTTCTCAGTTATGAGTGTGAGTGGGGGACGACTTTCCGGCCCCACCCGCACTAGGCTCTCACTTGCAAGGTATAAGGAGTATGAAGAGTGGCCGAACCAGGACGTTGAAGGCGAAACTCATCTCGTGAAAATCTAGCGACAATCTTTAATTCGTCGATAGTACCTACACGGCGGAAAAAAATCCAATTGCAGATTTTCATACACTTTTGGCAATATCACATCAAAAGTTGCCGGTCAGAGAACACGATTATCCGTCGGTGACACTGTAGCCATTTTTATTACATTTTTTTCGTCGTTAGTAACGCAATCAGTATCACCGGCTGTAGGAACAAAATGAATGGGTCTTGTTGCTTGCTTTCGCTACAACGATTCCAATGTAAAATTCGGCGAAAATAACGATGCACATGTGAAAAATTTTCAAAATCCACTCGTCAACTCAAGAAATCACTTCTATTTCAAACAACCCGCGCTACACTAGACACTAACATCATCGACGTACAACTACATAGATGTAACCACCACATTTATGTAAACTTCAACAAAACGTACACACATTTGAATGACTCGTTTAGATGCATACAATTCTTGTATTATTTTGTAACCTTCGGTAAACCAGAAAAGACCAGACAGCAAGTGCAGCCAATATTTCAGGTATTTAAAAAGAAAATTCCAACACTTAGTGGTTACAATGTTGTTTACATTATGACATATACATGGTGGTTCCGCCTATGTAGTAGTATGCCACATGCCGGTGCAAATAGTGTCTATAGTGTACACGGAGAAAAATGATTCGCGCCATCTGCCTAGAATCTAGCTTCTTTTACCAAACTGCTGAGTTGATTTTCGGCACAGATAAATTCCTGTATAAAGCAGCCAGACCAGTTTAGTTAAAATTTAGACTCCTCATCTAGTTGCACCGTTTCGCCGCTTGGCTGCGGGTTACAACTCGCCGCGTTGCAGAGTCGCCCTTGTCGCGTTGCGTTGTCTCGCTGATCAGCTGCATCGTTTTGACGCCTCGTTGCAATGTACTGACTATATCATGTGAGCATGCCACCTCTCACACATGAGGAAAGTATGTAACCGGCAGTTTGGTAAGTGAAATGAGACTCGTCCGCTCTTCGAACCTGGCTAATCGAATGGCGTATGCCATATGTATATTTGCTCCGTCTAAAGTCAAATACGTTTTCTAAAATTTTCTGTAACGTGAAGTCTAATGTTCTAAAAAACCGTTAATTAAAAGTGCTCGGACTTCGCACAACTTCAGAAGTGGGTTCTTTCATTTCTGAGAAAAAACTTATTTTCACTCATGTTTACTCTGACAAGCTTCGTTCCATTTAGTCTTTTGTGTAATAAAAGTAGATTAAATAAAAAGTCAAAGTAAATACCTTTCAATAAAAACGCAGAATGCAGTACACCGAACCAAGATGAATACATTGTAGATGTCATTTCAAACTGATTTCAAAAATAACAGGCTTTGGGTATAAGAATGTTATTTTCATAAAAGCAGTTTCAAAATGTATATTTTTAGCAACCTCGTAATCCCGTATGCACACACCATGAATGAAACCGTACAAAAGTATCACCAAATATTCAAATAAATGTGTCACGAAAATACACAAACACAAAATTATGAGAGACGTCTCTGCTCGAAAAAACTTTATGGTAAAATTGTTGATTGTAATAAACGTGGAATATGCGTAAACTACTTTCAAGACAGAAACGAAAATTGTTATATTAGAACTTCAATCAATCATTGATGAGTATTTTTAAAGGTAGGTACTAATATGATCCGAACATAAAACGATGAAAACTGTCACACAAAAATATAAATAAATAAATAAATAAATAAATAAATAAATAAATAAATAAATAAATAAATAAATAAATAAATAAAACAGAACATTTTTGAACGAAGACACTACACTTTTGAGCTAGAAAATTGCACACCAAAAAATACTATCATTCTGAGTTAAATAGTTCGAATGCAGCAGTATAGCGTACACCCCTCAGATCAAAGTAAACCCGATAAATCCACATTTCACTAATTCATACGAACCACTCACAACACATATTTTATTCGAATAGAGCTAAATAATTTAAAACAAATCAAAAGATGACACTTTTCTATTACACACCAAACAGGCAACAAACCGAACTGACTGCACTAGACTGACGCCTTGGCCCTGAGTGCCATTCCTCCCGGTCTCGTCCCTTTCTCGATTTGACACGCATCATTTGAAAAAATACGTTGAGGCGAAGAACCCGAGCCTCGTCGGTTAATTACAAAGGAAATAAGAAGAAACGCGCGAAGAAACCTTTCAGTGAATGAATGAGAACGATAAATGTTTTAAAAACCCTACGAGAATGGGTGACTAAATTTATAAACACTTCTATATTTTCAACCATCAGTATCTATTTCATTTCATGAGAATAGACAGCAGCGCCCATGATCAGACCGGTTGAATTCTGCAACCTCTTTCACGATATCTACCGTCTGAGTTTAGTAGATTCGATCAGCCCCGTTCAACAGAGCGAATGAACCGTTTGAATAACGCACCTAAATGTTTCAGACTTGCGGCTCGACTAAGGCCTGAGGAAAGGAACTAAACCCATCTTGTTCCTATGTTTTTCCAACTTGTTTATTTTTATAATCAACTTGGTAGAGACTCCTAGAAGATCCATTGCATATTTGAGACTGTCTTTTGCCAGACTGGTTTGGTTGAACGAATTGACGGATTTTTCTCCGTGCACGGAGAAAAATGATTCGCGCCATCTGCCCAGAATCTAGCTTCTTTTACCAAACTGCTGAGTTGATTTTCGGCACAGATAAATTCCTGTATAAAGCAGCCAGACCAGTTTAGTTAAAATTTAGACTCCTCATCTAGTTGCACCGTTTCGCCGCTTGGCTGCGGGTTACAACTCGCCGCGTTGCAGAGTCGCCCTTGTCGCGTTGCGTTGTCTCGCTGATCAGCTGCATCGTTTTGACGCCTCGTTGCAATGTACTGACTATATCATGTGAGCATGCCACCTCTCACACATGAGGAAAGTATGTAACCGGCAGTTTGGTAAGTGAAATGAGACTCGTCCGCTCTTCGAACCTGGCTAATCGAATGGCATATGCCATATGTATATTTGCTCCGTCTAAAGTCAAATACGTTTTCTAAAATTTTCTGTAACGTGAAGTCTAATGTTCTAAAAAACCGTTAATTAAAAGTGCTCGGACTTCGCACAACTTCAGAAGTGGGTTCTTTCATTTCTGAGAAAAAACTTATTTTCACTCATGTTTACTCTGACATGATTCGTTCCATTTAGTCTTTTGTATAATAAAAGTAGATTAAATAAAAAGTCAAAGTAAATACCTTTCAATAAAAACGCAGAATGCAGTACACCGAACCAAGATGAATACATTGTAGATGTCATTTCAAACTGATTTCAAAAATAACAGGCTTTGGGTATAAGAATGTTATTTTCATAAAAGCAGTTTCAAAATGTATATTTTTAGCAACCTCGTAATCCCGTATGCACACACCATGAATGAAACCGTACAAAAGTATCACCAAATATTCAAATAAATGTGTCTCGAAAATACACAAACACAAAATTATGAGAGACGTCTCTTCTCGAAAAAGCTTAATGGCAAAATTGTTGATTGTAATAAACGTGGAATATGCGTAAACTACTTTCAAGACAGAAACGAAAATTGTTCTATTAGAACTTCAATCAATCATTGATGAGTATTTTTAAAGGTAGGTACTTATATGATCCGAACATAAAACGATGAAAACTGCCACATAAAAATATTAATAAATAAATAAATAAATAAATAAATAAATAAATAAAACAGAACATTTTTGAACGAAGACACTACACTTTTGAGCTAGAAAATTGCACACCAAAAAATACTATCATTCTGAGTTAAATAGTTCGAATGCAGCAGTATAGCGTACACCCCTCAGATCAAAGTAAACCCGATAAATCCACATTTCACTAATTCATACGAACCACTCGCAACACATATTTTATTCGAATGGAGCTAAATAATTTAAAACAAATCAAAAGATGACACATTTCTATTACACACCAAACAGGCAACAAACCGAACTGACTGCACTAGACTGACGCCTTGGCCCTGAGTGCCATTCCTCCCGGTCTCGTCCTTTTCTCGATTTGACGCGCATCATTTGAAAAAATACGTTGAGGCGAAGAACCCAAGCCTCGTCGGTTAATTACAAAGGAAATACGAAAAAACGCGCTAAGAAACCTTTCAGTGAATGAATAAGAACGATAAATGTTTTAAAAACCCTACGAGAATGGGTGACTAAATTTATAAACACTTCTATATTTTCAACAATCAGTATCTATTTCATTTCATGAGAATAGACAGCAGCGCCCATGATCTGACCGGTTGAATTCTGCAACCTCTTTCACGATATCTACCGTCTGAGTTTAGTAGATTCGATCAGCCCCGTTCAACAGAGCAAATGAACCGTTTGAATAACGCACCGAAATGTTTCAGACTTGCGACTCGACTAAGGCCTGAGGAAAGGAACTAAACCCATCTTGTTCCTATGTTTTTCCAACTTGTTTATTTTTATAATCAACTTGGTAGAGACTCCTAGAAGATCCATTGCATATTTGAGACTGTCTTTTGCCAGACTGGTTTGGTTGAACGAATTGACGGATTTTTCTCCGTGTGCATAGCTGATTTTGGAGTCTGTTATCAAGTATGGTAAATTTTACCATCATATGATAAATGCAACGTAACTTGTGGTAGAATGTATTTGTGTGTTATCTTAATTTGCCACAAGGTACGTTGCATTTACCCGAAGACATTATAGAAGAAGGCTGGCGTCTGCTATTTCTTTGCACGGGGGAAAATGAAGCCGGTCATGGCACGGGCTGATGGGCAGGGCACTTCCCCGCGTGGGGGTATGAACCAATTTAATTTAAACTTAGTTTAGTCAATTATTTGTGCGAATAAGTGTCGAGGCTCACATAATATGCTGTACAGTATAGTATAATTAGTATAATATAAATTCAAACCAAAAATTTGGATCAATTATTTAAGGCCTCAGTTCTTTAAAAATCGAAGTGAACGATCAATCGGTCATTGTTTCCATTAGCACCCATAACCTCTATGCCGTAATTACTGTCATAAATATCTAGCAGATAAATTGACCGAAACTTACGTTTAAGTTCATCAATTTCAACTTTGACCTAAGCTGCATATCATATATCTGATTGTGAGTACATTTGAAAACTAAAGGTAATTAACATCCTTTTGAAACAGTATTATGTCTCGGCTCCATAAGCCGCAATGTTAATTTGGTTCATATTCCGAGCGGGGAAGCCCTGCCTATGACAGTAACCGGCTTCAAATCTCGCCGCTAGGAGCCAGTCTTCTTCTTTAACTTCTTTGCCGTGGGGCGCCCGCAGCGGGGGGCAAGAGGGGGCACTTGCCCCCCCCCCACCCCCCTGGAAT
>VMOF01000187.1:0-10633 GCA_011764245.1 Trialeurodes vaporariorum
ACTTCAGATCACTCAACTTAGGAGATGGACATGAGAAAATCTGTCTCAGGAAGATAGAGTTTGCTGAGAGAGGTCAAATTACAAAATTTTTGAATAAATCACCACAAACATACCACTTTCACTCGTCAAAATGCCAAGAAAGGCGATGAGTTACGGCATTACGAGGCAATAACACGCACTGTAGAATCTGGCAAATTAATGAAAGCTATGAAGAACTTGAGTGTTTCAATTAGTAGAAACTAAAATTAAGGCTTTGATTGACAGAAAACACGCACAGTTCATAAAGAAATTCAGATTTTAAAGTCTCTGATAGACTTCGAAAACACGCGAATATACATTGCGGAGGGAACTTCGGTTTGTTTTCTCAACACAAATCTCTAACCTTAAAATCTCCGAGGCAAATTACGCATGTTTACCAAAGCCTCCGAACTAGATATAGCTCGTTGGTAGTCACAGACAAAATAATGAAACTACCAAATTTATTCATAACGGAGACAAATCCTTATGAAAAACTTACGTTCAATACTCAGTCAAAAGCTAACTCAATCATTATTCGAACATTTCAAACGGCGCACTATGGATCCAAATCGAGTCCTAAGTGGTCAAAAGTACAAAGACATGAGATATCACAAGAATTGTCGATCCATCAAATGATATTCTCCGATAAGTATGGGACAGGCCAGGAATAAAAAACGGAGCCAAATAAACCCCTTAAAATCAACTATAGTATCCATCTAAAATACTAATTTTCCAACTTTGAAAGGATCGAATTTGGACCGCCAAAGATTTGATTTCTGTCCATTGTGCGGCGGACCGAAGAATATCGCGGATTCGATACGGCGCGCGATTCGTTTAGTGACTGCTTAAAGGATAGGGAGACTTTTCGCGTTGCCGCTCCGCAATATATCGAACGAAAGGAATCCACCGAAAAGCAGTACGCGATCATTACGCGCGGAAATCTGACAACGCACGTTTGCGACCAAGCCGAAAATTGTCGATTTTTATGCAGGAAGTTTATGGCCAAAATCGATACAAAACCATAACAAAAACATGCAGTACTTACTGCATGTTAAAAAACAAAAACCATAAAAAAGTCCTCAAGGACCGGTTACAGCCCCTGGCCAGGTACTTACACTCGTCAGTTACGGTTGTCCTAGAATTACCTTTAAAATTCTTGTAAATTGCCATTTTTGTGGCTTAAGTTGTTTTAGAGTTAACACTTTATGAGCCCATCCCGAGAGTATACTCGTGTTTCTCCACTAGATATGGTTTGAGGCTCATGATTCCGAATAAATGCGAATAAATGAATAACTTCCTTCTATATTGATTAATGAAAAAGACGATTATAAATACTATAACGACACTTTAAAAGAGAACGACTCCATTTCATAAGAGTCTCATTTTTCAAGAAAATGAGTTTGGTCGAAGAATCAGAAAATTTCTGAGAAAGGTAATTTCATAGCCCGCTTATCCCTTTGAGGCACGGCGGCATGGCTAACAGTGGTCTGAAATGTGGAATTTTCCACCCGTCGTAACTTCGTCAATTTGTGAGCTAATCGGGCTGTTCCACACCTTTGATGTAAGTGATTTAACCCTTTAAATCCGGCTCTAATACAAACCCTTCTCATACGTTTTTTATCAATCTCAATAAATAGAATGAATGTTTCTCGTTTATTTTGATGTGCATCGTGATTTTTCTTAAAATGCATTTAAAACCATGTTAATTTGGTGGTACTTTGTACCGTCAGGATACAAAGGGTTAAGAGTCGATTCAGATGCAAAAACAACGATTTAAATGCGCGTTATGACAATCGTACCTACGACTCTAATAATGAGAGGTTCCCATCTAATAATTATACTGTCACTCCATCAGGAAGTGACCAATGGGGCTCTTGCGAACTTTTGCTCCATGGGATTAAAGAGTGGATTCTTGCATAAAAACCGGTAAAAATGACGATAAGAACACTAAAAAATCACGAAATTTATCTCAGAATCGAGCCTAATGGCGGTTCGACGCAAGTATCATGGGAGATTCCTATCTAAATTGAGACATACCTCTGTGTTTCCAAAGAGAAAGTGGCATATTAGATTGGAATCTCGCATGATACCTGCTTCGAACAGCCATTACGATCTTGCCATTTATGTAGTTATGTAGGTTTATTGCTGAATTTTAAACTTTCTCAGTGTGATTTTCGTGATTTTTGCTGGTTTTTACATAAGAGTGGACTATTCATTTACTCACAGCAAAAGTTTGCAAGAGCCCCATTACAGACGACTATCCTTGGACACCGGTGTCATCAGGTGTCATGCGGTACCATTAATCGGATGCAGATCACTATACCCTACAGTAGCGCACCGAGAGTTTCTTCATCTCTCTCTTTTCTCCATCAAAACACGTATGTTAGAGAAGGATGGACAAGGGGATAAAACCCCCTCCTTCTGTCCTTTTCCTACTTATACATTCAAATGGGGAATGAGAGAGATGGAAGAGATCCTGGTTGCGCCAGTGCTGTATGATGTCTAATCACTCTGTGAATCTTCCTTGTCAGCATAAAGAGAGTGACGAAATTGAGATGGGAATTTCCCATTCTTAGTGCCACGCCGCACTATGGTCCAGAAGTCCAATTTAGGAAGACATTAGTTTGCATTAAAATCGCCCAATATCTTGAAAACGGCTCATCTGACATCAAAATGGTTATGACAAAAAAGTTAAAACGGTTTACGTTCTATCTTTTTGTAATTACCAGTTATGGTGTCAGATGAGCCGTTTTCAAGATATTGGGCGATTTTAATGCAAACTAATGTCTTCCTAAACCGGACTTCTGGACCATAGTGCGCCGCTCGCCGCCATCACGCTCGCTCATTTAAATTCATTTAATGAGTTTCAGAGTGAATTTGAGTGTTTTTAGGGGTACCATTGTAATTTTTGGAGGTTTTAGCATCTGAATCGACCCTTCAATCGCTCAAAGCAACGCGTGAGATTCGGCAACGTTCTTTTTTCTCACTTAAACACATTAGAAAGGTCGAAATGCCTGATCATCACCGATGACTGAATCGTTCGATCTTTTTAGTGAATTTAAATGGAGAAAATACATGGTTGCCAAATTTCACGCCTCGCCACTGTAATCGATGGGAAATAAGTTGGTTCTTCAAATGAGTCTAAGATCAATTCGCCAGCATTCTTTAATTTTGCACAGAAAAAAATGGACGTGCTCCAGACACAAACTTTCCACGTTCTAGACACGAACGTACACACCAGTACAGGAACGAGTTCTGAGCGCAATCTATTTAGGTTGAGTTTGCGTCTGAAACGCATCCCGTCGTGTCCAGAACCTGAAATGTTTGTGCTCTGAGCACGTTACGTACTGGTGTGTATATAGATCGTGTCTGGAGCACATCCTTTTTTTTCTGTGTGAAGTTACAGCGTCAAGTCTCGGTACTTTTAGAACACCCTATGTGTATGTTACCAGTAGCGCAACGAGAGTTTTCTCATCTCTCTCTTTTCTCCATTAAGAAGCGTATGTTAGACAAGGATGTAAAAGGGGATAAAACCCCTTCTTTCTGTCCCTTTCCTACTTATACATTCAAATGGGAAATGAGAGAGATAGAAGAGATCCTGGTTGCGCCAGTGTATGTTACCAATCCAGTGTAGCAGTGGCAGTACCACTACTTTTAATAAGAGACATTGCCTTATAGCAAGGTGAGGCGTGCTCTTCATCGCCAATCGCCAATTCCGTCAGAACGGTAGATCATATGAACGAGCAGACGTCATGTTTCAAGAGCCTTTTCCGCGGGAGGCATGTAATGATTGCAATGTCCTCGATTGAGACTTTTCGACTGGGCCTCTCTCGACTTCGACTGATGCTGCGGTGGCGTCAGAACATTTAAAAGCACTTTCATAGCACTCAAGATTAAAGTTTAGGCTCCTCCCCCGCGATCCGCCCGCTCTCAGCAACCGACTTGGCGTTTGCCCGAAGAGGTGCGTTATCTCGTCGCTTCTGCAGGCGAATTTTCTTATCCTGCAAACGCTGCCAACACTGTTGTCATGTATGGCAGGAATGAGCAGGGCTGCCGTTTTACGTATAACCAATGATATTTTTCTATTCACCGATGATTCCACTGGTTGAGAAAAAGATTACACAGTTCAGTTCAGTGTATGAGTGTAATGCACGAAAATACTCTGATCTGTAATCTTTCCTTAATCGGTGGAAACTCCTTTGATTAATTAAAATATCCGCAAGTTTTTTAGAGTCATCGACGACTCCACCGGTTGAGAAAAGATTACAGATGCGAGTATTTTAGTTTATTACAGTCATGCACTGAACTGAGCTGTGTAATCTTTTCTCAACCGGTGGAATCATCGGTGAATTGAAGAATAGCATTGATTATACGCAAAACGGCAGCCCTGGGCAGGAATGGGGCTCTTGCAAACTTTTGCTACAGGGGATTGAAGAAATGATTCTTGCATAAAAACAAGAACTGGCGATTTGCGTAGATTTAATGGCATTTTGAAATTCACCGAAGATTCTACCGGTTGAGAAAAGATTACAGAATTTAGTTCAGTGTATAGAGGTAGTTTCAGAAGTGTAGGCGGACCAAAACCATAATCTCCGGCGAATTTTCAACTTTTATTCCTTCAAATCAATACCGAATTTGCCCCTGACTTTATTCCTTTGTGTTTAAAGTTTTTTCTCATTGAAAAGTGAACCCTCAATTTCATTTTTATTCATTTTCATCGAGTAATATCAGAAATAATGTTGACAAATTCCAAAGATTATCGGTCTATAGGTCCGCCTACACTTCTGAAACTACCTCTAACTGTAATGCACGAAAATACTAGCGTCTTTTATCATTTCTCAACCGGTAGAGTCGTCGATAACTTTGAGAACTTGCGGATATTTTAATTAATTAGCGTTTCCGGCCGATTGAGAAAAAATTACGGATCAGAGTATTTTCGTGCATTTCAGTTATATACTGAACTAAACCCAGGAATCTTTTCTCAACCGGTGGAATCTTCGTTGAATTTCAAAATGTCATTAAATCTACGCAAATCGGCAGCTCTGATAAAACCTGTAAAAATGACGATGAGTACACTAAAGTAATACGAAATTCACACTCAGAAACGGATTTAATGGCGGTAAGACGCAGGTATCGTGAAAGATTCCTATCTATATTGAGCTGTGTTTTCTTAGAGAAAAAGACGAATTAGACTGGAATCGCCCATGATACCTGCGTTGAACCGACATTACGAACTTGACGTTTTAGCATTTTTGTGAGTTTATTACTGAATTTTAGTCTTTCTAGGTGCGATTTTCGTGATTTTTACTGGTTTTTACATTAAATTGGTCTATTCATTTGCCCACAGCAAAAGTTTGCAAGAGCCCCATTGTTCGAATTTTAGGAGAAATTCGTAAAATGTCTGCCATAAATGGCAACATTGGCTGTCACTGCCTCCAAATGGAAACTCTTTTCTGAGAGGCTGAAAGTTAAGCTTACTTTTATAATTATAGTTAAGCCTGAAGTTGCCAAACTATGCAAGCGAGGATATTTCCGCGGTGTCATCTTCGATCTACGTTTTCGCGAAAGGTCAACAGTACTATCTGCCGAAGAGATTTTTGGGTAGTATACTAAAAAGCGTCCACGAGGTTTTATGTTAGTAAAATCAATAAAGAAAAAAAGGGAGGAAAAAATAAAAATTGGATTCAGCGGATTTTTGAAAATGGGGCAGTTTGCTATGTAGGGTCTGAAATGTTGTGTTTTTCATAAAGAAAATGAAAGTACTTACTTGATCAATTCTTGAAGGGGTTATAGCCTCAAGACTAATCGATTACAGTGATGGGCTAAAATCACTTTTTGAATAACCATGAATAATTAACTAAAATTATTCGCATTATTCTCGTATTATTCCTGCGTTAGTAGATAAAAATGTTGACACTACCGGTCATTCATTTTATGACGATGAATATGCTGGTAGTGTCAAAATTTCGATTCACTAATAGGAATAGCATTGATTATTTCTTATGCAATCAAAGGGGGAAAATTGCACTGTTGGCCAGTGGCGTCGCGTGCAGTTTGGCAACGTGGTAGTTGGTTCATTTAAACCCATGAAAAAGGTCGAACAATTGGGTGCTCGGTGAACACCTTCACATTCAACCTTTTACATGGGTTTAAATGGACACAATACAACGTTGCCAATTCGCACACTATGCCTCTGCTGTTGGCATATTGCTGGATCCAACAATGTCTCGTTGCTCAATACGCAGCACAAACCAGTGGCAACTCGTGCGATTTGGCAACAATATGGTTCTACCTCCATTTGATTCTATGTAAAACGATCGATTCGTTAGTGAAGCGCTGCTTCATCAACAATCGATTGTTGCACATAGATTCAAATGGACGGCAAACAATGTTGCCAAATGGCACGAACCGCCACTGGCACAAACGCGCCTGAAATTCCCGCTGTGACGTGATACAAATTTACCGGCAGCACACAGTTTCGCATTAAAACCTACTTCGTTTGTGTTGTTTCCTTTCAACACCGCGACCTCTGATCTCCCGTGGTCTGCTTTTTCAAGATTTAAAAAGAAAAATACATTTCAAATCATCCGGGTTGGTTTTCTTCTTTTTACTTTTTTTTTTTTTTTTTTTTTTTTTTTTTTTGCTCCTCTCGAATTACGGCCGTCGAAAAGAGAGTATATAAAGAAAACTCGTGAAAATATTCGGGCGTGGCGCGTGAGCATAGCCGTAGCCAGGATATTGTCTTTCTCTCTCTTAGCCCATTTGACTGCGTGTGTTAGAAAAGGACAGAAAGAGGGGCTGAAGTCACGTGACAGCTCCTATATCCATCCTTTTCTAACACATGCGTTTAAATGGGATAAGAGAGAGAAAGACAATATCCTGGCAACGGCCGTGAGGTAAGATAAGGCGCGAGGGAAAGCATTCAGGACGAAGCCTTTTCTTTCCTTTTTACTTTCTTTTATTTTCTCTCGCCTCCTCGGCTGCGGTATCTTAATTAAAAATAATTATCGTTCAACAAGTTTTCTCTGGATCGATCAAGAAAATAAGGTGAAGTAAAGCAGATATACTGAGAAATCAAGGATAGAGTAATTAGTATTATTTTACCATAATTTATATTAAAGCGAAGTTCATGAACTAACTTTGAAAGTAATCTACCTCAACGACAAGAAACTTTGCTTTTTAGAGAATTGAACTAAGTTTGCTTCTTTTTCTTCCAAAGTTTGAACATCAATTAGTACTATACCACAGAATACTACAATCAGAATGGGAACTTCCAGAATATCCATCAATGAAATCCTTTTTTCGGTATCTTTTGGTGACCTGCTACATTTGAATTTAGAGCTAGTTTCGATCGGAATATCCTATTTTTCATAAACTTGGTCGCAAAAAATGCATGTAAAACTTGATATAAATTTTGTATGCAGCGTCCCAAATTCCCTCCACCCATGTAGCATTTTTCAATCTAAGAGTCGCAATTAATGGCAACACAGTAGCAATAAAACGGCAATTTTTTAACAACATATGGACAATTCTCTACCCTCAAGTTGCAATAAAGTTGCAACTTTTGACACATAGACACATGGGCATAGGTGGAAGTGACATATACGCAAAAAAGTAGGGCAGAAAAAAAAAGCCAGCTCTGAAAAGTTTCAATTTTTTTGCCATTTCGTTACAACTTTTACACCATATATTTGCAACTTTATAGTCAGATGATAAAATTGCAACAATTTGAAGACTAGTTTGCGATAGATTGCAATCCATGCTACATGGACAGTAGCATATTTCAATGAAAAATATGCGACAAATCATTAGAATACATTAAAATTTAGTTGAAAAGAACACTGATGTTTGGTGTTTGTCGCTGAAATCCATGTCGCAGACGAGACCTGCTTCAAGTTTGGATTAAATTGCGTTGTTTGAATGGTTAAAATACATTGCTGCCACATTGCATAACCCGTCGGTCAATTTGATTATTTTTTGTGTTCGTCTGAATTTCTTTTCCCTTTTGAGTTATTAAAATAATATTAAAATAAAGTGTAACCCAAAGAAAACCGACGAATAGTGACGAATACTTTAAAGAGAAAGGATGCAATCTTGAATCTTCTTGGGCTGAAATTGTAAGAACACCGCTTAAAAAAAGAAGCCTCCACGCCGAAAAAAAATTTTTTTTAAATATAGACAAAAAAGAAAAATTCATTCAGAAATACGGGAATTCTCAAAAATTTTTACAATCGAAAAGAAAGTTCCTTTTGAAATTACCAGGCTTCTTTTTGATCAGATAATTCACACACACAAAATCGTTGAATAAACAAGAATAGGGCTCCTGCAAACTTTTGCTACAGGTGATTGAAGAGTTGATTCATGCATAAAAAGCTGTAAAAATGACGATGAGTACACTAAAAAATCACAAAATTCACCCTCAGAATCGTGCTTTATGGAGGAGAGACGCAGGTATCAAGATAGATTCCTATCTAAATTGAGACATATCTCTTTGTTTCCGTAGAGAAAGTGACGTAATAGACCTAGGATTATACCTGCGTTGAACCGCCCTTACGATCTCTCCTCTAAAGCAGTTATGTGAGTTTATTACTGAATTTTAGAATTTTCTTGGTGTGATTTTCGTGATTTTCGCTGGTCTTTACATTAGATTGGACTATTTATTTGCTTACAGCAAAATTTTGCAAGAGCCCCATTCTGATCATTTTAAAATGTATTTCTTATTGATCCATATTTAAAATAATACGACCCGTAATTCCAATAAAAATATATTTTAGCAGTGCATAGGACATAGGCTATAGGCGTTCAACATATTTTTCATATTATTCAACGATCCTTAATCAATGTGGCAAACATGGGATTGAATGAAATCGATGCCAAACCTTGGTATAAAATTTGTTCCATTAATCATGTCAATATCAGCCACAGATAAAGAGGCTCCTAACGTAAAAAACTGAAAAGATGAGCAGCAAATCTTCTTTTTCTACGTCATCTTCTTCTTCTTTATACCTTTTGCTCATCCTCAAACATGCCGCATCATCCTTTTTCCTAATCACATTACTTTCTATGTGTACATTTAGCATTATGCCTTAATAGCGAAGATTCGCTCAATCAAAGTCAACATTTTTGACTCTTCTTCTCCTTACTCTCCTAACTCGGCGCACAGTGGATCGAAGAATGGATTTTTTTCGGACATGAAAATTAGTCGTTTTTTTTCTCCCCTTTTAAAAACATTTTAGTGCTAATATTTTCTTGCAAAAACCATGTTATTTTACTCAATTTAAGCTCTAAAGTGAATGATTTCACTTTTTTTAAAGTTATATTGCTATTTTTTGCTCATAATATCTTAACTTTTATTCGTAAAATTATATCCGGAGAATCCCAAGTTTCGATACATTGTACGGCAGACTGGAAAATCCTGTCCCTATAACTTGTTTTCATTCACTAATTCTGGTTTCCAATGAGATGCAAGGCCTTGCACAATGTAGCGCTGCGCTCCTTGCGTTAGGGAAGCTGACGTTCCCAATGAACGCAAGCATCGACCAATCAGCATCAAGGATTTTGAAGCGCGTGCGTCTGACTCCCAAAATGGCGTCGGTTTGTTTACTTCATTTTCAACTGTCCAAGTGAGGTTAGGTTAGTTTCGACTAATTACGCAACTGTGCGTTTTCTCGTGTACTTTGCATATTTTTATTTTCGTGCTGCCCCTAAAGTTATTAATTTGCAAAAATTCTACAAACAAACGAAAAACAAAAAATATAAGAAGTGCAAGATATAAAAACAAATAGAAATAAAATATAAATTAATTAAGAAATTATAAGAATAACCGAAGAATGCTAAAAGAATAAGAGAACTAAAGTATTATTTAACAATGAAAACGAGAAATGACTGACAACCAAAATTAAACAGGAATAATAAGATAAGAAGGTAATAAGACAGAGAGAGAGAGAGAGAGAGAGAGAGAGAGAGAGAGAGAGAGAGAGAGAGAGAGAGAGAGAGAGAGAGAGAGAGAGAGAGAGAGAGAGAGAGAGAGAGAGAGAGAGAGAGAGAGAGAGAGAGAGAGAGAGAGAGAGAGAGAGAGAGAGAGAGAGAGAGAGAGAGAGAGAGAGAGAGAGAGAGAGAGAGAGACAGAGACAGAGACGAGAGAGAGGAGAGAGAGAGAGAGAGAGAGAGAGAGAGAGAGAGAGAGAGAGAGAGAGAGAGAGAGAGACAGACAGAGAGAGAAAGAGAGAAAGAAAGAGAGAGAGAGAGAGAGAGAGAGAGAGAGAGAGAGAGAGAGAGAGAGAGAGAAAGAGAAAGAGAGAAAGAGAGAAAGAGAGAAAAAGAGAAAGAAAGAGAGAGAGAGAAAAAGAAAGAGAGAGAGAGAAAGAGAGAGAGAGAAAGAGAGAGAGAGAAAGAGAGAGAGAGAAAAAGAAAGAGAGAGAGAAAGAGAGAGAGAAAAGAGAGAGAAGAGAAGGGGGTGAGTTAGGCATTGCAAATAGGGGGATCAATTTGAAAACGTAAAACAGGCGGCGCTTAAAATTTATATATACTTACGTTGCATGTCATACGACGCGACGGGGCGCGGCGGATCGCATTTGAAGAGGGCCGGGGGTGCTGGGACCTGTCACGCGGAACG